>VMDO01010376.1:7324-23364 GCA_007922755.1 Pedetes capensis
TTTTTTTTTTTTTTTTTTTTTTTTTTTTTTTTTTTTTTTTTTTTTTTTTTTTTTTTTTTTGTATTTGAATCACCTGTGTCCATTCCTTTCTAGCTTTCAATGTTGGTATGGAGAAGTCTGCAGTAATTTTAATAGGTTTTGCTTTATAAGTAATAGGGTTTTCTGTCTTGTTGCTTGCAGGATGGCTTCCCTGGTCTCTAATGACAGCATACAAGTGATGATGTGTCTTGAGGATGATCTACTTAAGTCGGCCTTCAAAGGAGTCCTGAATGTCTCAGTGGTGTATATATCCATTTCCTGTATTATCTTTGGGAAATTTTCCTTCAGGATATCGTTTACTAGATTTTGAAGGCCTCCAGTGGATCCTTCTTCTCCTTCAGGGATGCCCTGAATTCTTAAGTTTCATTTTTTCATTCTATCTGAGTTCTCCTGGAAATCTTTTTTTAATACCTTTATCATTGATTCCATTTATGACTGTTTGTATTTAAGTTCATTTATGGCATCTTCAGAATCAGAAATCCTCAGCTCAGATTCATCCAATCTCAACGAAAGGGATTCTTTAGCCAAGTTCAATTCAGTTAACTTGGATTGAGTTTCAAGGAGAGTTGCTTGGTTTTTTCTTATCATTTCTAACTGGGATGATAGAACGGATTCCAAGTGAGATACCTTCTTATCAAGGATTTTCAGGGTGCTTGTGGTATTCGTTTTAATTTCTCTTAGCATGTTTATAACCATGACTCTGAATTCCGAATCAGAGATCTCTAAGAACTGAGAGTCCTTGGAGTTATTTGTTGGGGGTCTTTGCTCTGTGGGGCCTTCAGATCCATCCTGCCCCTTTGTGGTTTTTGAAGGTTTATTTTGTTTTCCCATAATGTGTTCTGGGCAGTAGAATTCGTCTCTCCTGAGTGCACAGAACTTCTCCCTGTGTTATTCCTTTGAGATTGTGTGGTGCTTATTTGAGCTTATAAACTGGGTATATTCTCAGATTTTTGGTCCGTGTGGTTCTCTCTTTAATCCACCAGTCCAACTCCAAAGAGGCTAAGGGCTAGGGATGCGATAGGTTTTGTTTCTCCTCTGTAGGGTGAGAAAGGGGGGGGATCTGGTGACAGAAGAGGGGGAAAGAGGAGGTGGAGGACAGAGGCTAATAGAAATAACTGTTAAAATTAAAATTAAGGTTAAGACTTAAGGGTAAAAAGAGAAGGAGAATACAAAGAGGGAAGAGAGTAAACCAAGAAAGGAAGAAAATAGAAATGAAAAAAAAAAAAAAAGAAAAGAAACTCATGCATACACGCTCCCACCCACACATAAAATCGCTTGTAGTCAGGTGCAATGGTATACACCTGCAATCCCAGGGGCTTGGGGGGCGGAGGCAGGAGGACCGCAAGCCCGAGATCACAGGCAGCCTGCACAATCCAGCGAGACCCTGTCTCAAAAAGTAAGAAATATGGGCTGGGGGCGCAGCATGGTGGTCCAGCACCTACAAAGCAAGCAGTCTCAAGATCCTGGTTTCAAAGGCCCATACAAAACAACAAAAACAAACAAACCAAAAAAAAAAAAAAAACCAAAAAACAAGAAACAAAATTAAAAAAGACATGCATGAATATGCACTCACACACGCATATAAAAACACTTGTAGTCAGGTGCAGTGGTGCACACCTGCAATCCCAGCGGCTTGGGGGGCAGAGGCAGGAGGACCACAAGCCCGAGATCAGAGGCAGTTTGCGCCACCCAGCAGGCCCCTATCTAAAAAATATGGGCTGGGGGCACAGCGTGGCGGTTCAGCACCTACAAAGCAAGCAGACGCAAGACCCTGGATTCAAATCCCTATACAAAAAGAAAAAGAAAAAAAAAGAAAAAGAAAAAAAGAAAAAAACCCTTGTATGTTCTTGCAGATGGAATCTGCACTGTGGACACCCAGTTCCACCGGGTGAAGTTGACACTGCAGGAAGCAGTGCTCCCTCCAGAATTCAGGATGGCAGTGTTTTCACACAATCTGCAGGTGCAGTCTGTCTTAGTCTATAGAGACTTTGCCGATTACATAGAAAATGGCGGGTTGCCCCACAATGTCCTGGGATTAAGTGGGGCACCAAATGACCAAAGAGATGGTTCCACGAAATATTCTGTGTCTATTGTATTGTTTGAGAGGCAGTGGAAACTGTGGGGTCCTCCCTGGGGTTCTCCCTGTCCCACGTAGTTCGTGCGCCAATTCCCCAAATCAGAGATTTCTGGCCCAAAGCCTATAGCATGGAGGGAATATGGCTGCTATCATGGATTTTTTTTAATTGCAGGGCATTCCGCCCACTTGGGAGACCACTTGGGAGGACCAAATCCTCTTGTGGGTGGGATGATATTCAACCCCCCTCCCCCGGAGAGAATCTTAGCAGGTCTGTCCATGCACGGCGATTGCACTCGAAACTGTTCTTATTGTATCTAATTGTCCCGCAAGACTCTGCCAAAAATGAGCACTCTGTCCACGTGGGGCTCAGCTGCCTCCACAGACTTCACCTTTCTCCACAGTGTAGTGGGATGACTTAGGATCCCCTCTGGTGTGTCTGGGATCCAGGTGTATGTGTGCCCGTATGTCTGTGGAGATTGTCTGCACCACTGTCCAGCCACAACAGGAGGGAGGAGGCCATGTTCCAGCTCTGGATGTGTACTGCTGGCACCGGTTTCCCAGTTCCCTCCGCGATTACTCCCTGCACCCTCGAGTATCTACTCTCGTGGATCTGATCCATATTTTCTCGCGTGAGGGACCTACAACAGCCCAGCGTCTCAGGCTATGGGACGTATGCCACTAAAGATGGCAATTCCATGTGCCACCTCAAACTGACTCACCCAAAACTTGTAGTTTGTATCCCACAGGCAGAGTGACAGTGTGATGTCAAGGTTGCACTCCACGTTGGGTCTGGCTCCCGTGGGTGTGTGTGCAAAGTCCCCTCTGAGTCTCCGGGATTCTATCCTGCCATCTGTGTGATGGTGAAATGGTGGAATGGCATTCCCGCTACTGACCTCTGTGTAGCTCCTCCGAAGCCAAATGCTCGATTTCAGTGTTCATCCAGTTTCATCCTCTATCTCCCAATCTAAACTATCACTGTTTCTATCTATTCAATGTGAGTTCTAAACCCCTAATCAAGGATTCCCTTTACTCTGGGACAGAAGGTGCGTGTTATCTGTCTGCCATCTTGCCAGAAGTCCCCCAGTGAACGTTTCTTTAACCAAGGAGGTGAAACCAGGGTGAGCCTATGAGAACCCATCACTCTTTTGGCTCCAATACACTCCTCCTGGCCAGATTACTGATAATTTTACCCAGATATTAATTATTAATGGGGCTGGGATTTAGCTCAGTTGGTAGAGAGCCACTCTGCAGTCTCTAAGGTCCCAAGTTTGATTCCCAGCACCGCAAAAAATGGGAGAAGGGCATGGCAATCCACTCCCAAGGCAATCCCGAAACAATCAGCCATTGAAAACCCTAAAAGGGTTGCTATGAGTTGGACACGACTCCATGGCACCTAACAACAACAACATTAATGATTAATAGTTTCCAACCCAGGCTCTCTCAAACTCAGTCTTAAGTGATTTTCAGGTCTGCTTCCCATGATTTACCATGATTTATACCATGATTTCTGCTGTGCTCTGTTTCAACTTTGACCTTCTCTTGAATTTTTGGCCATCCACTCTTGAAATGCATATCATTAACAGATGCAGAGTGTTCTTCCATACCAAACAAAGGCAGTTGACCTTGTGTTTGAGAACACAGGCTCTGGGGCAAGCATGCCTAAGTGTCAAATCATTACAATGCCAGCCACTCTCTAACCCTGATTTCTTGGGCAATTGAATCTCTTTGTTCCTTGATATTCTCTCTCTCTCTCTCTTTTTTTTTTTGTGTGTGTGTGTGTGTGTGTGGTACTGAGAATTGAACCCAGCGCCTCGCACCTGCATGCTCTGCAAGTGCTGGACCACTGAGCTGCACCCTCAGCCCATTTTTCTACTTTTTGAGACAGTGTCTCGCTAAGTTACACAGACTGCCTCTGGTCTCGAACTTGCAATCCTCCTGAGCCACTGGGATTACAGGTGTGTGCCACCACGTGCAGCTATATTCTCATCTTTAAAAATGGGGACAATAATCACCAAAATTTGCTTTAAAAATTAAATATTTAATTACTTTTTTAAATTAAAAAATTTTAATTAAATTGTTAACATTAAAATTTTAAATTTTAAATTTAAACTTAAGAATTACAATTTAAAAAAATTTAAAAATTTAATTTTAAATTTAAAAAATTTAAATTTAATAAAATTTAAAATTTAAAATTTAATTTTTAAAATTAAAATTTTTTAAATTAAAAAAATTTTTAATTTTTTTAAAATTTAAAATTTTGTTTTTTAAAATTTAAAAAATTTTAAATTTTTTTAAAATTTAAAAATACATATATATATACATATATATATCACTTAGAACAGTTCTGCACATACTGAGCCCCCTGTATAGGCCAGGTATTCTCATTATTATCTAACAAATATGGTTCATGATTATTGGAGACTCTGGTAAATATATCCGGTGAATTTTTACTAAGGGAAAAGTCACAAATGAACATTTTTACTGATTATATCCAAATTAATATTGGCTAACTAAATAATATTAGTCCAGAGAGAAGCTTTAAATGCTATCACAAAGAAGGCCTTGTAATTTTTAATTACATTACAGTGAAATAAGTCTGTCTGCTGTGATATAGAATAGGTTTATAGAAAGCCAGGAAAGTAGCTCAGCATAACTTGGGGCAACAATCTGAGCTAAAATACCTTGTCTTCAAGCACTGATTCTTCTCCAAAGATATGATTTAAATTCCTCCACTGTAGATGGTCTGAGTCCATTAGGCAGCCTTTGGGTCAAGCCACCTCGAAGCTGGTTGGCTTCCCTTTTGTTCACTTCATGTATTGTTATTACTTCAGCTTGTGCCCCTTGTTGGTCCAAGGACCTATGATGACAGCAATGGGATTGCCTTCCCCTCAATATCATGACCCTTGCAGCTGATGTAAAAAAAGACTGATTGGGACACTTTTCCTTAAAATGTGACTTATTTATGTGACAGGCCTAAATGAGTTATGAACTTCTCTCTGGCCTATTCAGTGCATGTTACCCCTTACATTCCAGAAACATAGTGTTATGGGTTAAAACTAAAATGTCCCTCGAGGATCATGTGTTTGGATATTTGGTCTCCAGCTGGTGGCACTGTCCTGGGAAGCTATGGAACTTTGGGAGGTGGGACCTAGCCTTGCAAAAGTAGGTCGATGGAGTTGGGCCTTTGGAGGTTTTATGCAGGCCCCCAGTTCCAGTAGCTCTCTTCCTGGTCCACCATGATGTGAGGCCCTGATGCCTGACTGGCCACTACACCAGCCCTGCCTCTATGGACTAAAATCTTCAAACCATGAGCCCCAATAAATTTTTCCTCCTGCAAGTTTATTTCTGTCAGGTATTTTGCCACAGTGATACACAAGCCTGTACTTGACTAACACACATGGCATAGAACACAAAAGATGCCCAGCACAAACAAACCCAGTTTTACTGCCTGTAAACAAGAAGTGTGTTCACTCTTTTCCCAAAGGTGTGTCCACCTGGAAGCCATATTTAGATAGTGTACTACAGGCCTGGATCAGTATTCAAGGTTAGGATCCATCCAGGTGTATGGTTAAAAAACAACCCAATTGATTCCTATGCAATCATTCCTTAAAAAAATTATGGAACCAAACCAAAATTTTTAGTTAGTAAAAACTATACTAATAATGGCCTGCAGCCATACCACTGTGGCATCTGATCCCATCTGATCTCGGAAGCTAAGCAAGGTCGAGCCTTGTTAGTACTTGGATGGGAGAATATCTGGGAACACCAGGTGCTATAGGCTTGGGAGAAGGACCCGGAAACCCAATCCCAAGATCAATTAGCCATTGAAAACCCTATGAATAGCAGAGAAGCACAACAATAGTGTTTTGTTAGTGATATACAGGGTTGCTATGAGTCAGACCCAACTCTAAGGTACCTAACAACAGCAACAAACAATAACAACAACAATACTAACAATTATCTTCAAAAAATTCAAATACAGGGAATAATTCTTTAGTCCTCAAATATTTCCCTAATTACCCAAATACATACACACACACACACACACACACACACACACACACACACGCCTTTGTTCTATTCATAGAAGTTAATTCTTATGATTTCTCTACCAATTTAATGCTATAGCATTCAGCCATAGTTCTTGTCCTCTGTTAGGATGACTCTAATCTATATTACCTATTATTATCATTCCTACCTATTTCAGCAATGTAGACATAGAAGCTAAAGCCCAAGGTCATACTGCTGGTAAATGATGAAGATGGACCAAGACTAGCTCTGTCTTTTGACACACAGATGTATCTAAGGGAGTTAACACATAAACCCTCCAGGCATGTAGCCAAAGCTATTTTACTAAGGTTGCCTTTGTCAAACAAGGCACACACACACACACACACACACACACACACGTTACTGTTAGGTACCATTGAGTTGGGTCTAACTCATAAGGACCCTATGTACAACAAAATGAAACACTCCCTGTGCCTGGCACTATGTCAGTGTTTCTCTGCTAGTCATACGGTTTTCTATAGCTGATTGTTTTGGGAGTGGGCGGCCAGGTCCTTCTCCTGTTTTTGTGGTGCTGGGGATCGATACCAGGGCCTCAGAGTATGCAGAGCAAGCACTCTACCAACTGAGTTAAACCCTAGGTGATCACACGCGTGCTCTCTCTCTCTATATATATATATCAATATAGATAGATAGATAGATAGATAGATATAGATATAGATATATATACACATATATATTCTCTCTGCTCCCTCCCCCAATGAATCATGAGTGTTATTTAGCAGTCATGTCCTGGTCCAAATCAACAACCAACAATCAACAAGAATCCAAAAGAAACTCAGATTTAGCACTTTGGCAGCAATTTTAGGAATATAAAGATACTCTCCAAATGAGAGCCCCATGCCTTCTTGTGGAGCATGTTACTTTGGTAAGTCTGGAAGTGTCATTTGTCCATGTGCGTCAGGGGATCTCTGTGAGGTCATCATTTCCTCACAATTGAAGTCCAGTGCTAAGAACTATTGACTTTACAAAACTGAGTACATGCATCAATACCCTTTGAAAAATGGTTGTTAGTCATGTAAATTTTGAATAACCTCTTTAGAGGGTAACGATGAGTCATATAGACTTTCACATCTGGTCTTAATGACTTTGAAACAAACACAGACAAACCAATTGGCACTTGGGCAAAGAATGTTTTATTTTATTTACTACAAATCAGAGCTAATGATTCAGGCAAGTTTAAAGGAACCCAATAGATTTCATGAACTTCAATTAGGTCTACCTGGAGGCATTCTGTATGATTCTCTGCAAATGGGTTGATTCCTCTACAAATACTACATATGAATTAAGCTCCCAGGGTGAGAAGAGGAAAAGAGGCAACCAGAGAGAAGGCACGTGAATTTTGTTTGTAAAACTCAAGTGAAAGCCAGTAATCAAGTTCCACTGTAAAGAGGAATGGGCTTCTTTTTCAGATACTAAGGCTGTTCTGAACTTCTGGCATAATTGGTTCATAACCATAAGACATAAACCCCTCTTTCTTTAAGGTAATGCCCTTCTCTAGTTCAAAGCCAAGTCTCATGGAGACAATCCATGAGGCTAAAGTCATCTCAGCAGGCAGGTAAAAGCATGGAGGGATGTCTGGTTGGGTCTGAGTTACCCCCAGGTATGCTTTGGTTCTTTGACGGGGTCCATCACAGGCACCACTTCTGGGGATTCCTTTACTCATGTAAAAACCAGAAAAGCATCTTTTTCTAAAGAGGGCAAGCCCACCCATCTTTCTCAATATTTGTATAGGCCTTTGACAGCAAACCAGGGCAATTTTTTTCCCTCACTGTATCCCTGGACCCTGCACAATGCCCAGCCAATAATTCTATAAATAATTTCTGATTCATTGAGGTCCCCCGACCCAAGACATCCTGAAATAACTGAAATCCTTTTCTTACTTTTTGCCAATTGTATATGATCTCTTACCTGCAGGAGACTTGCATGCATCTACACACCTGGATGCTATCCTTGTGTTTACTTTCTATAACAACTGATCAAATGCATAAAGCGAATGGACGCCCATGGCCAGCGAGCCACTGGGAGGAAAGACTGACCAGTGAGGAGGGCTGGCAATACATGGGAGTCGGTCAGCTGGGAGGGTTCTGAGCAACGATGTCAACGACTTCTTCACTTCTAAGACTGAGCAAACGTCTTCATTCGTCAGAGGAGGAAGGGATGGGATCCTTCTTGCAGGTGTTCTTGGCTCGGTGTCGTTGGAGGTGATTGGATCGGGTGAAAGCCTGGCCGCAGTCCTCACATCGGTAGGGCTTCTGTCCGCTGTGCACCCGGACGTGCTGGGCCAGCTCCGAGGCCACGCGGAACGCCCTGCCGCACTCAGCACAGAGGAAGCCCTTCTGCCCCGAGTGGGTCTGTTGGTGCCGCTTCAGGGTAGAAGAGCGGGCGAAGGCCCTGCCACACTGTGGGCAAGGGAAGGGCCTTTCCCCTGTGTGGATGCGCTGGTGGCGCAGCAGGCGTGAGGGCTGCGCGAAGGCCACGCCGCAGTCGGCGCACTTGAACGGCCGCTGGCCGGTGTGCAGCGTCTGGTGCTCAGACAGGTTGGAGGATTTGGTGAAGCACTTGCCACAGGTCGGGCAGGGGAACGGCCGCTCGCCTGAGTGCACGCGCTGATGTTCCACCATGCGGCTGGCCACTGCGAACTCCCGGCTGCAGGAGGCGCAGCGGAATGGCTTGGCGCCCAAATGCGTGCGCTGATGGCGCAGCAGCGACAGCGGCTTGTTGAAGGTCAGGCCGCACTGGGCGCACGGGAAGGGCTTGTCGTTGCTGTGCATGTTGCGCTGGTGTTTGCGCAGGTCAGAGGAGCGCACGAAGGCCCTACCACAGCCCAGGCACAGATAGGGCTTCTCGCCAGTGTGGGTGCGGATGTGCTTGCGATGGTCGGAGGACCAGGTGTAGGCCTTGTCGCAGAAGGGGCACTGGTAGGGCCGCTCGCCCGTGTGCAGGCGCCGGTGCTGCTGGAGCGTGCTGCGGTGGGAATACGCCTTCCGGCACAGGTCACAGGCGTAGGGCTTGGCGCCTCTGTGCTCCGCCCCATCCGGAAGCTTGCTGGGCTTCTGGAAGGCTCTCCCGGCACGCAAGCACCTGAGGGGTGGCGATTCTGCCTGCCGGTCTTCTCCAGTGCTCACCGGGTTCTTACCTTTTCTGTTGCTCTGCGCTTTTGCCAACACCACGGCTGCCAGGCTGGCTGGGGTGGCTGATGCCTGGGCTAGTGTGTGTGTCACCTGCGTGGGGACATCCCAGCTGCTCCCCGACCTGGGGAAGTACTCCGGAGATGAGTTGCCCGTGGACGTGTCTACACCTTTCTGCGCACAAAAATACTGCGCAGTGCCCAGGAAGCTGGATGGGACGTCCAAGGTTGTATCCTGGTTTGCTTTCGAGTCTCCATCATCACCTACCGGTGGTGAGTCCATCGGAGATTGGGTCCCACCTAACAGCTTTTGTGGGAGGCCGCTGGGAAGGACACCCAGAGGGAAGTTGTGAGTCTGGGCAATCTTTGATTCCTCTCTTCCCCTGCTGGCAGTCTTCCCAGGCATCTCCTTAGGTTTTTGCACCAGGCCTCCAGCAATGAAGGAGGCAGAGAATTTCTCTTTTTCTTTGTAGTGTGGATGCTGGCACTGCAGGTCAACATTGTTGTGAGTTACTAGGGAGCTGCCCCATGGAGGGGCCGCCACCTCCCCAGTGCTCCCTTTATCTCCTGCCTCCTCACCATCCTCATCTTCACTCTCTAAGCTCGTGCTCAACATCTGGGTGTCATGAGTGATGCTGCCCAGAGACACCTTGCTCCACCTGTCCCCGGAGTCCACATGCGCCATGATGTGCAAGTACTTCTGTTGCTTCCTTTTCCTCAGAAGAACCTTTGCTTGGCTCAGAATGCCTGCGAAAGGGAGATGTGAAGAGGAAGTCACAATGAACTGACTTAATCATTTGCATGACCAGAGGGACTGAAGTTCTTACTACAACTCTGTTTCTAGCTGGTGTCCAGGCCAGGCATATTGTTGAGCATTGTTGGGGGAAGGAGAATCTGGGCCCTGCTGATAATGGCATAGTTACCCTAGTCCCCTTTGGAGATCCCACTGGTTAGAAGCCCCAGGAAACCATGCAGTCAGAGATAGCAAGGTGTAGGGGAAAATTCTGGGTGCCAGCTGTGCCCTGCCCTGTGCAAAGTATTCACATCCCAAATGCCAGCCAAATAGGTTCTCTGTGAACATAGGGGAGGCTACATGAGACAGCAGAAAGCAGGCTCTGGTCCCCGCCTCAGGCACTCTTAACAGAGTCTCCTGGCCAGGAAACTAGAAACCAGGCTGAGTCCCTGTGTCCCTTCCAAGAGTGCAAGTCTGCCATCCCGCAATGGTGTCAGGGGGGGCTGCCTCCCAGGCACTGGGTAGATCACCTCTTCCAAAGAAAGGAGCAGACCAGAAATGGAGGTGAGCCAGGAAGACACCAGGCAGGTTCCCAAGACATCAGCCACTCCTCACTGCTTCAGCAGGGTTTTTTAAGGTCTTTGCAATGAAGAGCTCTCACTGGCAGGGGGTAGAAGGAGGGAGAGAGGCACATGGGGAGAACAGGGTGCCCACTGACAGCCAGAACTGCTTGGAAATAATGCTTTGTTGTAAACATTCATGAGAATTTCCATTCTATGGCATGTTTGTTTTAATAGAAAAAATGTTTAAGTTACCTTCGGTTTAAATGTTTAACCTTCCCCCTAAGTGTGCTGCCTGCAGCCATAGCACTGTGGCATCAGATCCTGTCAGATCTCAGGAGCTAAGCAGAATCAGGCCTGGTTAGTACTTGGATGGGAGACCACCTGGGAATACCAGATTCTGTAGGCTTGGGAGAAGGACCTGGCAACGCCCTCCCCCAAAAAAATCAATCTGCCATTGAAAATCCTATGAGTAGCAGAGAAGCACTGACAAAAGTGTTTTCACCTGTTGTCGGTAGGGTCGCTATGAGTAGGACACTGACTCGACAGCACCTAACAACAACAACAAGTGTACCATATGTACCCAGTGGTGTCATGTGCTCCTGGCACAGCCCACTTGCCCGCAGGGCTGCATGTCCCCCAACCTGAAACGCCCACACTTAAGGTTTTAACAGCAAGGCATGGGACGCAAGAGCTATCTGGGTTTTATTTTCAAACTGATTTTATTTTAGCTTGAAGACATGAAGAAAGTTTTCAGAGGGTCTGTTAGTGAGTGAGTAAAGTAAGTGACACACTTTACAGGAGTCACCGAGAGACAGGTAGGCTACCCAGGGCCTCCGAGCAGGGTTTGGGGCAGAGTTGCTGACCAGTGATCTGAGCTTGCTTTGGTCTGGAAGGAACCTTCTGGGAATCCCTGAGGTGGGAGTATTAACAGTTCCCATTTTTCTGGGCATGCACGATGGGCTAGGCACTACATGGAACGCTTCACAAATATGCTTTTGTTTAACCTTTCCAAAAACCTTTATGATAGGGGCTGTTACAGTTATATCATTTTTCCATTTTACAGAGCAAGACACTGAGGCCTCACGACATTACTCACCTACTTAAGGCTATACAGCTCACAGATGGCAAGCGGCCCTGGAGCTTTTAATTTCAAGTATCTGAAGCCCAACATCCTACTCCTTTCCAGCTGCGGCCTCCAGACTGAGCCCTGCCCTGGGGCCAGGCTCTGCCAAGAGCAGCCACAGCATCCAGGGAGGAAGAGCTGCTGCTTTCTGCAGGCATCAAAGCCCCTTGTGTTTTCTGGGCCAAGAAACCGTGGGGCCTCACCGCTGGGCTCCTCCCTGGGCTCATTGACCCCGTTTGCCCTCCATGGGACAGAGACCGCTCCCCGGGTGGTCAGGAGCCTTCGTCACTGGGCATTTACCTTCTGCAAGCACCTTCTCTCTGCCCCTGCCACCTTCCACCACTGTCTCAGTCTGGATAGGAGGAGTGACCTTTGTACTTCGTGTGCCAGTTCCAGACCCCGTCTCATCAAACTGACCTTCCCTACTCCTGCCTGCTCATCACCCAGCTATGGCATGCACGGAGCGGGGAGCAGTGGGGAGGGAGGAAGCCTCAGTTCCTCCTCTGGATACAGAAGCCATGGATGGAGCAAAGGCACATTACAGGCCTCAAGAGACTCAGCATCTCGTGTCCCTTTGCGCCCTGAAGCCCAGGGCCGCTCCTCTTACCTGGGCGCCCTATCCTCGTAACACAGCAGAGCGCAGCCGGCATGTGTTCTGACGGGAAACTGAGTAAACAATCTCCAAGAACCTCACCTGGCTGACTCAGCCTGGCACCCGGCATCAGGGGCTGGGGTCGCCCAGCAGGGACAGCAGAAGGATGCTTGATTTGTATGAAACAGGTATCTGCGGTCTCTTTCTCCCTCTGTGACACCAGCTGTGCATGTTCCTGCCCCACGGATGGCTTTCTTCCCCTCCTCACCACCCCACGTCCTGCACACACACCCTTTTCCCACAGCCTGTCCTGTTCCTGCCTCTGGATCACAGAGGAGACTCTTTGGAGCAGCAGGCTGCCTTTTCAGGTAGAGAACCCCTCATCTGGGGAAGCCACATCCCCAGTGACTACATCCATCCTGCTCTCTCCCTTCTATACCTGCAAAGCCTCTTCCAAAACCATCTCAAAGACTAGGAGGAGGGCAGGGGCTCAGGGAAAGATTTTCTGGCAAATTCTGCACAAATATACCTGGTCAGGAAGAGGAACTTGATTTCATGATGTGGCTGGCCCCTCTGATCTCCAGATGTGCCGGCCCCCAGAGCCATCAAGAGGCTGGCCCTTTCCTGGAACTTTGCCCACACCCATCGGCTGGCAGTGGACTCGAAGTAGCCTCCACTTCCTTCTCCTCAAACGTGGACTTTGCAGAAGCCTGTCCTTGGGCTTGTTCTAGCTCCCGGCCCCTGCCCCTCTCCCTTCATTCTTTCCAGACAATCCTAAGTCTATTCCAGGGCAACTACCCACTTTCTCCTCTGCTCAGGCCTTGCTCTTTACTTCTGGCTCAAACACAAAGAGTTGCTTACCTGGGAAACACAGCGCATGGGACTCCCAGCTGTGGCTTTGTCACACGTGGCTTTTCACAATGGGAACCAAAGTTTGTCACACATTAGCAGAGATGGTGTCTCTGTCTCTCACATTTCTCTGTCCAGCCCAGCAGCGGCAGGGAGAGGATCAGGAGGTGGGGCCAGTTTAATACACTCAACCCTCCTGCCTGCATCCCCAGGGCACCCTGGGAAATCCAGCAGGGCTGTCCTCTCACTGCCTGAACCGGGCTCCCTCTGCTCCCCCGCCCCTCCCTGCCAAAGCCAGCTCTCCTCCCTGCTTCTCCCTCCCTCAGAGGCTGCCCAGACCTCCTGCAGGTGGCCCTAAGCCTCCTGTTCACTCATTCCTTCCTCCCACCAGGCAAGCAGTCCATCCTTCACTGCTGCCCAGGGGTGCTCATAGGCCACATGTCAGCTTCCTCAGAAGCATGCTGCTTTCCCTCCCTGGGAGTCAGAACAAGGTATTTGCCCTGTCTTCCCACTTCCCCTATTCTAGTACCTACCTTCTGCAAAGACATGGGGTGAGCAGAGGTGAGGATCCCAGAATTCTTTGATGCATTTGCATTGGCTCAGATATCTGTGGCCATCTAGCTAGGGGTGGAGTATGTTGTTGTTGTTGTTAGGTGCCGTCAAGTCGGTATCCGACTCATAGCAACCCTCATAGGGTTTTCAATGGCAGACCTTATTTGTGCAGAGACCAAGCCTATCTGAGACTTCTCGCCATTTTCCAGTTCCCATGCAAGTTTTTTTCTGAAGAGAAGGGTTTGACCCAGGTAGAGAACTCCATATATTCAGAATTTATACCCACTCAAATCTAATGTGCCTTTATTAGAGTAAACACTGAGGACATTAAAATAGGAGATAGGAATGTGATATCTGTGATGTCACGAGGTGACAAAAAATACACTGGCTGACACCAGAATTCTGAGTCTGGGTTTGAATCTTACCACTCCCTAGCTGTGTGACCTTGGGCAAGTTACTTAACCTTTGCATGCCTTAGCTCCTCCTCTGCAAAGTGAGGGTCAGATAGACCCACCATCATGGATATCTTGGGAGGATTAACGAAGATAATGTGTGGGAAGAGCTGATCACAGTGTCTGGAGCACTAGTAAGTGCACAGAAAAGTGAGATGGCTTCCTTGCTATTAAAGATTATTTTTCTATCCCCTGGTCCTTTTAAGGCCACAATTCTGCAATTCAACACCTGTTCTGAAAAGCAGTTTTCCAAGTGTGATCCAGAGAAGCAGCCAGCCCCTTGGGTTTTGCAGGTATGACTTCAGAAGGAGGAGGCATGCAGCCATATGCCTCATGGTCTCAGACTCTGACCTTGTAGAACAGGGCTCAAATCCTGATGTTCCCAGCATCCCTGAAATAAAGTGCAGAACACAGCAGATCTGTGGGATACACTGTATAGGCAAGAGGATCCTTAGCAGGCATCCACTTCTCAAGGAGCCATGAACCAAAAAAATGCAGAACCACTGGCCATGGGACAGGATGCATGATGAGGGCACTAGGTAAATATTTAAAACGTCTCCCATAGCAACATAAGGATTGCCACCAACCCGCTTCCCAACTCTGTTGTTTAAAATGCCCCAAGTGGCCATATCGTGCAAGCTTTGGGCTTTGAGGCTTTAGATACCTTTAGCAAGCAAGCACCTAATTCCTCATTAGTTGGTGAAGAGGCCTAGGGTAGTGAAAACTGGAGCTGGGATGAGAGAGAGAGAGAGAGAGAGAGAGAGAGAGAGAGAGAGAGCGAGCGAGAGAGAATGTGTTCCTCCCCACTCTAGCCTCAGCAGTGGCACACACGCACAACATCTCAACTAATCCTCACTACATTCTGATGGCCCCTGTGTATTTGTCAGCTTGTCATGCTGTGGGGCGTTGCATGTTGCTGTGATGCTGAAAGCCATGCCACCAGTATCTCTGATACCCTCAGGGCCATGGTGAACAGGTTCCAGCTGAGCTTCCAGACTAAGACAGATGGGGAAGAAGGACCTGACATCCCACTCCTGAAACAATTAGCCATTAACAACCCTATGAATAGCAGAGAAACACTGTCTAGTACCAGAATATGAGCCCCCCAGCCTAGAAGGCATTCAAGAAACAACTGAGGAAGAGTTGCCTCCTCCAAGTAGAGTCAACCTCAATGATGGGAATGGAATAAAGCCCCTTGGACCTCCAGTTGCTGATGTGGCACTACTCAAAATGAGAAAAAATATAGTGTCTGCAACAGTGGGCTCAAACATAAAAAGATTGTGTGCATGACATAGTGTTGAACAGGGTTTTGTCCTGTTGTACACAAGGTCGCTATGAGTCAGAATCCACTCAACTATCAGTGTTAGCTTCACTAAAGAGTGAGGCTACTGAGACCCAGATAGCTCAAGTACCTTATCCAAAGTCACAGACACATGTGATTCATATCCAGAATATTAGGGTCTACATTCTCAACTACGACTACACAAGATCCCCAAACTCTGTCCTTTCAGCACTGAAATGCTCAGGCTTCGCTTGACTCACCCTCGCCCCGTCCTGAAAACCCTTCCCTTCCACCTAAGGCTGTGCGACTGTGGATATGTGGACCTGACCATCAGTACACTGGAAGATATTCTTGTCCCTCAGCTCAGCTGCCCAAGAGATGGTTCCCACCAATCCTGCCCATTGTCATTAGTTTTGACAGCCTGTTTTTCATACTTTATTTCTGGGATCTATAAGAAGTAATCGCCATATGCTGTGGGATCTCTGTATGAAATTGGCTAAGACTCCTCCTTGGTGTTGCAGACACACCTGTCACCGTCTCACTGGCAAGGGGTAGGCTGCCTGGTGGCAAATGGGATCAA
>VMDO01010376.1:23464-59527 GCA_007922755.1 Pedetes capensis
TTTTTTTTTTTTTTTTTTTTTTTTTTTTCTTTTGTGGTTCTTGAGAGTTGAATCTAGGGCCTCATACATATTTTTCAAGCACTCCGCCCCTGAGCTGCACCCCCAGCCTGTTTTTTACTTTCTATTTTGAAACAAGGTCTCGCTGAGTTATGCAGGCTTCCTCTGGCCTCGAACTCCTGATCCTCCTGCCTCTGCCTCCAGCGTCGCTGGAATTAAAGTCATGTCCCTCCTCACCTGGTTCCCTTGCACTTTTGACAGCACAAGCATATTCTCTATCTCATTTAATTTTCAGAAACTCACTATAAAGACCACCAGGCATGGAGAGTTAAAGGACTTTTTCCTCAGCCACATCTTTTTTCTTCTTTTAAGATCTTCTGGAATCTATATCATTCTGTCCAATCCCTTAGCTACAGAAACAAGGGAGGTGTTGTTTTAATTTATTTATTATTTGCAAGTCTGCCTTAAAGTCTAGCATTTGGCCTGAGCTGTCCCGGTTGGCATTGGTACAAAGGAGGGTCTGCCTCCCTGTCTGGAGAGAGAAAGGGGAATACATGGCCCCAGGGAGAGAAGGGCATTGGCCTTCTGCTAGGCACAGTGCCAGAGCTCAGTGGTATCTGTCAGTTGCACAGGCTGGATGGGAGAAGCTGAAACATGGGTGGAAAATGAGCCACCCTGGCCTTCCATCCTAGAGGACATTTTGGGCTCCTTGCTGAGCTCCTGAACAATGGCTGTGTCTGAACATTGGGATGAATTGTGATGCTGAGGAAACCTGAGAAGGTCTTCAAGTTTTACCAATAAACTTGGAAGCCAGGACCCCCTCCCTGAAGTTTCCCCCACCCCTGCTCTGCTGCCAGCTGGCAGCCTGGGGCTCTGGCTTTGCTACTTTCAAACACAAGGATCAATCAGTGAGGTGCCCTGCCATCTGCTTCTTGCCTTTGCCCTTTATCAGCCTTGAGAAAGATTCACAGAGCCATTTAAGTGGCCCACACATGGTCAAGACTCTCTAAAATGTTATTTTTCTCCCAAGCATTAACATTTGTTGAGTAAGAGTGTATATGCAGAAAGCAAAAGTGTAGGTGTAATAGCACTCAGTACACAATTTTGAGTTAGGCAGAACAGGCTTTAAATCCCAGTTCTATTTGATTCCAGTCTTGGTAAATTTACTTCCCCGAGGCTCAGATGCCCCAGCTGTAAAATGGGAATGAGAAAACCTTCATGTTGAGGTGGTTGTAAAAATAATCGGAAACCATATTTTTAAAGCATTTAGCCCGGTGTTAGCTATATAGTGATTTTTTCCAAAATAAATCATAACCCCTACTTTTTGTCCTGGAGCTACTGAGAGCTTGCTGATGTCCTTTCCTTGAGATCCCTGCACCTCCAGAATGCTTGCTCTGCATTGTTCTGCTTCCAAAACGATGACACTCATTTCCCTCTGGTTCTGGTCTCTGCCCCCAACATTCCCACTGAGACACTAGCCTAGCAGGCTTTTGAGGGGCTAGGATTGCTTCCAGAGCAGTGGTGTCATAAACCTGGGCCCTTCAGTGTGCACTTCCTCAGGCACCTGTGGCAATAGATATCAGGAGTGGGAGGTTGGTGCTGTAGACAGGACGGCAGGGCATAGGAAGGCTCCACGTGTCAGCACTTCCTGCAGCTCCTGAACGACTGTGCCAGGTGGAAGGCCTTCCCTTTGCTAACTCAATTATCTCCTGCCCCTGGGGTAGGGGTGGCACAGCATGCAGCCTCTGGGACCAGGCTACTTGGGTAAATCCTGGCTCTATCATTTGATGCTTGATAATAGGTGAGCTACTTAAACTTTCTGTGCCCCAGTTTCTTTATCTGTAAATTATGGCTAATAATAATGTCTGTCTCACAAAGTTGCTGTTGCTAGCTGCCATCTAGTTGGTGTCCAACTCAGAGTGACCCTACATACAACAGGCAAAACACTACTGTTAGTGCTTCTCTGCTAATCAGGGTTTTCAATGGCTGATTGTTGGGAGTAGGCTGCTGAGTACTTCTCCCAAGCTTACAGCACCTGGTGTTCCCAGGTGGTCTCTCATCCAAGTACTAACCAGGCCTTACCCTACTTAGCTTCCTAGATCTGACAGGGTCGGATGCCACAGTGGTAAGGCTGCAGGCTCTCACAAAGTAGTTGTTGTTGTTAGGTGCTGTCGAGTTGGTGTCCAACTCATAACAACCCTACGTACAACAGGTGAAACACTATTGTCAGTGCTTCTCTGCTATTCATAGAGTTTTCAATGGCTGATTGTTTCGGGAGAGTATGTTGCTGGGTCCTTCTCCCAAGCCTACAGCACTTGGTGTTCCCAGGTGGTCTGCTATCCAAGTACTAACCAGACCTGACCCTACTTAGCTTCCTAGATCTGATGGGATCAGATGCCGCAGTAGTACATTTGCTGGCCTCACAAAGTTAGGAAGATTAAATGAGATGATGTACTTTGCACAGTACACAGGATGGGCACATAATCATTACTAGCTAATAAAAATATAGTCTGGGGTGGAGGCTTACCTCTACCTTCAGTCCAAATAGCAGAGAACCCCATCTGTGGCTTCCACTGCCACCTCCTAAGCTGTCCTAAGGCCTTACCTAATGGATGATCTGGAAGCAGGTCTTACTAGGTCAGTGGACACTGGAACCCACTTGGGTCAGCTTAAGGAGACCTGTCCTCTTCAAGCTCCTTGAGACCCATGTTGTACTGTAGTGGCCCTCCAAGATGTCCACTAAGCCCTTGGCCCATGCTGTAGGGCTTTGGGGAGGTCTTTCTCAAAGAGATGAATTTTGAGTCGGTCTTGAATGATGAGGTTGAGTTTGCTAAGCAAAGAAGGGGTGAGCAGCCATCCGCTGGATTCTCCAGCATCTTCCTTGGTCCTTCAGGCCTGCTCCGACTCTGCTCTCTGGACCAGGCTGGGGCCTTCTGACTGGGGCTCTCGGGCTCCCCTTGTGGCTCACATGAACATCGCTGCCGTGATTCTGGCTGCTGCAGCAGCTGCCTTGGAGCTCCTGGCTCCTGTGTCCTCCCAGGTCACACCACCTATAGGTGCTGGCCAGGGTACAAGGGGCCTTTTCTTCGCAAGGCCCCCATCACACCCACATGCCTATCCTTGCAGCTGTCTGGCTCAGCTGCCTGAACACAGAGGCAATTCACAGGAGAGGAGGAGAGGCGGAGAGGAGATTGAGGTTTCCATAAAAACACCTCCCTTTTCCTCTTTCAGCTACTACACCCAGCAAAGTTGGAGAGGACCTCTCTTCCTCATGCTCTGGCCATGGATGTGAAGCCAAATTTCTTCAGAGAAACTCTCTTTAGTGCTGCTGAATGCAGAGTTCCTTCGTACAGTGTGGATCCATCAGGCCGGGGTGCGCGAAGAGCTGGTCCTGCCCCACTGCCCAGCAGGAAGCACATCTAGTCTTCGCAAAGACTGTGAAAACCTCTGGCAGATCCAATGGGGAGAAGAGGTGGGAATAAAAATACAACCAGTGTTATACATAAGGGATAAAAATATAAAGGTGTGCTTTGTACAGTTTTATATGATTACAGTTGAAAACAGCAATGAAACAAATGACCTCTCTGTTCATGTATAAACTTAGAATCTTAAAATCTTGCGTTCAGAATAAAAAATGCCAATAATCTGAAAATGGCTAGGCCTCACCAAGGGAAACTGCCTCCCCTCGGATGGAACGTTGCTCTTGACCCCAAGTGCTCTGGCTAGAAGAGGAGGGCCAGAAGCTGATGGTCCCAGGCAGGACTGCTCTGGAGAACCCAGCGTGGGCTCTGTTAGGCTCTTCCACCATGTTCTTTCCATCTGGAGGGAAGGGAGGGTGAGAAATGGTAGAGACACTTAGCACAGCAACCCCTCAATCCTTCTTTACCAGGAGAAAGTGATTTCTTTTCTTTCTTTCTTTCTTTCTTTCTTTCTTTCTTTTCTTTCTTTCTTTTTTTTTTTTTTTGTGTGTGTGTGGTAGTGGGGGTTGATCCCCAGGCTTCGTGCTTGCATGGTTTGCAAGTGCTGGACCACTGAGCTGCACCCCCAGCCCTTTTTCTTTTCTTTTCTTTTCTTTTTTTTTTTTCTTGCTTTGCTTTCTGAGACAGGGTCTCACTAAGTTACGCAGATTTCCTCTGGTCTCTAACTTGCAATCCTACCAGGAGAAAGTGATTTCTAAGGACTCTAGCACACTCCTACAGGCTTGCCTTCTGTCTCGGGCAGAGCGGTATGGAGGAAGAGCTGGATTAGAGCTCAGGAGCGCTAAGGCAGAGAAAGAAGAGAGAGCCAGGGCTGGTGGCATAGAGCCCACCACCTCTCTCCACTTCAAGGATGTGACTGCACAGGGGTTCAGCTACCTGTGTGGCTGCAGGGACAGGTTTGCCTTCCCCTACACACACAAGGGAAGTGCTGGGGACAGAACTGAGTTCTCGCTTTAGGAATTTCCTTTCCCTTTAGGGACCCTGCCTGACCGATTCTCTTGTTAACATATCTTCTACCATAAAGGTTGGGAGAAGGACCCGGTAACCCACTCCCTCAAAATAATCAGCCATTGAAAGCCCTGTGAATAGCAGAGAAGCACTGACAATAGTGTTTCATCTATTGTATGTGGAGTTGTTATGAGTCAGAAACTGACTCAAGGGCACCTAACAACAACCACCACCACCATAAAGGTTTCTCCTTAGTTGGTACCCAGCTACAGCTTCATTATAGTCCCAACAATATTGTCTCGGCAGCTTTAGTGGACCCCGGGGGCTTCCTGAGCCTCTGCAGCTGTGCATTGGCTCTTTGAATGGCTTGCCCTTGACCATTAGGTGTTGACTTTTCCTCCTTAATGGTGAGGACATCTCTGAACTTTGGAAGAGTCTTATGGTGATAAGGGAAGTCAGCAGGCAGGAACATCATTTGGGGATCAGAAAGGCTTTGTGCTCAAACCTGCTCTGCCACTCGCTGGCTTTGTGACCTGGAAGAAATGCCTGAACTTCTCTCAGCCCATCTGTGCAGGGTGGTTACAGCACCTCCATGATGGTGGGTTTTGATTATCAACTTGATTGGATTTAGAAGCACCGACATTGGTGAAGCACACCTACAGGTGTATCTGTGAGCGTGTTTCCAGAGGGCATTAGCTGAGTGGGGAAGACCCACCCTGAATGTGGGTGGCACCAGCCCATGGGCTGGGGGACCAGAAAGAATAAAAGAATAGAGCAGAAAGCCATCCCAGTGCTGACTTCCTCTCCTCTCTGCCAGGAAGAACCTCCTCTGGCATCAGCTCCTGCTGTCATGATGGTGGCCAAGCAACCAGGGACTGTACCCTCTTAAACCATGAGCCACAATAAACCTGCCTCCCTTAAGTTGTTTAAGTCAAGTATTTTGTCACAGCAATGAGGAAAGTAACTAAGACAACCTCTCCCACGGAACCACTGCATGCAATAGGCAGATAAGCATCCTGTCATCACACAGCTTGATGAGGGGCAAGAGCTCCATGTGGAACAGCTGTGTTGATCTGATGGCATAGAAACCATGGGAAGACCAGCAGCTCAGAAGATAACTAAAGTCCCATTGCCACGGAGCCCCTCTACTTAGGACTCAGCATTTGATAATGTCCATTGGTCTCCTCAAACTGAATGTAGTATTCTTGGTGCAGCTGGTCTGACCATTACTAGCAGAGCAGAATTAGCCCTTCCTCCTTTCTGGTTCTTTTCCTTATTATCCCCACAGCGTTGGCCTTGCTGATGGTCACAATACCCTGGCCTCTGCAGTAATTGTGGCATTGTATCTCTCCCATATTGTGTTTGGGCAGCTGGACTTCTGTCTCTGGCTGAATTCAAAGCATAAGAGTACAAGAGGTCAACAAGGGACCAACATCTATGAAAGGAAGGGAGGTCATGTGGGTGGAAGATGAGTTCTAACATAGCCCCTGCCAACCTGGCAGGAAGCTTTGGAACTAGTCTTCCTGGCTAGAGTGTCCAGCACTGGGCTGAAGAGGCCGGGTCTTTCTCCATGTCGGTCATCAGATGCAGGATGCCTGGGAAGGGCATGATCCTGGGCAGGTGCCTCTCTGCAGGTGAGACAAACCCTGAAGGAGCTGCCAGCCAGGGGCTGCCTGCTGACCACACTCCCCACATCTGCACAGCAGGTTCTTGTTTGGAGAAAAATGTAGGCAGCACAGCTCCATGTGCATGATAACACTGTCCCCAGGAATGGCACCTGAGTTCTGACCTTACCTTTCAGCCCCACTGGGAAGGCCAGTGGTGCAACACACTGTCACATGTGAGAGAGGCCTTCTCTCCCTTATCACTTCTCCCCCACCCTGTTGCTAGATTCTGGAGCCCCTTCTCTAGACATGCTGTCTTTACTTTCTCTCATCCTATTTACTCTTCAAACCTGCCACTCTCTGGCTCCCATCCTCCATTCAACTGACATTGTCACAGGAAATGATCTCCATATGGAAAACCCCCCAAAATACTCCTGTTTTGTCTCTTGCTCAAACTCTAGCCTCAGCCAATTTGGTTGGCCTCTCCCTCCTTCTTGAACATTCACCTCCCTTGGCTTACTTACATGACACTACACTTTACAGACCCGGCAACCCACTCCCAAAAATCAACCCACCATTGAAAACCCTGTGAACAGCAGAGAAGCATTGGTAATAGAGTTTCGCCTGTTGAACACGGGGTCTATGTGTCCGATCCAACTCAATTGCACCTAACAACAACAACAACCACACTTTCTCCATGTCTCTCTTCCACTTCTTGTTTCTACACACTAGCACTCCTCAGAAGTTGGTCCTAAGCTTGCTCTCCTCTCATCTCCTCTCTTCTCCCATGTTCTCCTCTCCTCTCCTGTTTTCTTCACCTCCTCTTTTCTCCTTCCTTCCCCTTCCTTTTCCCCTTTCCTTTATCTCCCTTACCTTTTTCTCTTCTATTTTCTCTGTACACTCTGCAGATGATTTCATCCATGCCCATGGCTTTAAATTCCATCTATATTTTAAAAACTATTAAATACACAGCTCCTCTGAACTCTAGATTTATATATTCAACTGCCTGCTTTTACTTATTAACATCTTAAGCATAATCAGCCAAAAATGAATTCCCCAAACTTGATCCTCTCCCAGACACCACCATCTCAGTAAATAGCACCATCCACAATCAAATTGATTAGAAATCTTAAGAATTCTCCTTTTCCTATAATTTTTCTCACCACTCCTGTCTCATGAATCAGCACATTGTAATCTTCTCCCTGTTTGCATTTTTGCTTCCCTACGGCAATCTTTTTTTTAGTCATGAATGTGTTCAACAAATATATGTTGAGCACTTGCTATGAGCAAGACACTCCTCCAGAACATAGGAATATAGCAGAAAAAAAGAAGAAGAAAAAAAGCAAAATGGGAATAAGGAAAGAGAAAAATGCACTCTTGCCAAGACCAAAGACAGACCAAAAAGTCCTTTAGGTAGTTACAAATCTATGAAGTGCGCTAGAGAAAATTAAGTGGGAAAGTGGTGTGGATAAGACAAGAGAATAGGAGGCAGGCAGAGGGTGACAGGAGCACCTTGCAAGGGACTTTTAGCGAACACTTGAAAGAGGGGAAGGAGTGAGTCATGCCACTTTTGGGAGTTAGAGGTGAGAGAGGAAAGAGAGTGTTCAGGAAGAAGGATAGACCATACAAAGATCCTGAGTTCAGCTCTTGCCTGGCATATTTGAGAGACAATCCAGAAGCCAACATGGCTTAGGAAAGATACCAGGAAAGGAGCTCAGAGAAGGGACATGATTATATATGGCCCTAAAGATCATGTAAGGATTCAGCTTTATATGGAGTAAATGGGAACCATTAATTTGACAGGTGTTTGTTTAGTACCTACTATGTGTCAATTGTTGTTTTAGGCTTTATGATTTTGTGAACCATAAAGCCTAACAAGACAGACACAAATTGTAAACAAGACAGACACAAATTCTAGCCATCAGGAATTTATAGAACTTAAGAGTTAAGTCTCAAATAATGGCTGCAGTTTCCATTTTAAGAAACTAGAAAAAGGGCGTGGTGGCGCACGCCTGTAATCCCAGTGGCTCAGGAGGCGGAGGCAGGAGGATTGCAAGTTCGAGACCAGAGGCAGTCTGCGTAACTTAGCGAGACCCTGTCTCAAAAAGTAAAAAAAAATGGGCTGAGGTGCAGCTCAGTGGTCCAGCACTTGCAGAGCATGCAAGCGCTAGGCCCTGGGTTCAACCCCCAGTACCACCAAAAAAAAAAAAAAAAAAAAAAAAAAGAAAAGAAAGAAAAGAAAAGAAAAGAAAAGAAACTAGAAAAAAAGCTCAAACTAAACCCAAAGTAAATAGAATAAAGGAAATTATTTTTTTAAAATAGTGGAAATCAATAATGTAGAAAATAAGTACAATAGAATAAAACAACAATGAAGGCAGGAGGATGGAGGGTTGGAGAAAAGTCAATCAGTGGGTACTAGATAGGACCAAGGTGGGCTGAGGTTAGCTCAGTTGATAGAGCACTGCACCTCACTCTCCAAGGACCTGGGTTCAATCCCTAGCACTGCAAAAATGGGAGAAGGATGTGGCAATCCACTCCCAAAGCAATCCCAAAACAATCAGCCATTGAAATCCCTATGAGTAGGATCTGACTCAATGGCACCTAAAAACAACAAAAGGACTAAGGAGTTCTAGTGTGCTGTTGCATAGGAGGGTGACCATGTTTGTAATGTGCTGTATAAAATTAACTTAAACATTATACAATGTAATATGTATTGAAATATCACATTACCCCAAAATATGAACAAATTTTATGTTTTTAAGTATCAGTTAAAATATTTTTTAAAAAAACTTTTAAATAAAAAGCACTAAGAAATGAACCAAAAACTGGTTCTTTGAGAAGATCAATAAAATTGATAAATCTCTGGTGATACTGATCAAATAAAAAAATGGAAAACATAAATTATTATTATCAAGAACAAGGGCTATGACATCTTTATAGATTATATAAATATTAAAAGGGTAAAGAAATAAAAGAAATATTATAAGCAACTTTATCCCAATTAATTTGACAACTTAGAATAGAAAAATTGTTGCTGAAAGAAACAAGCTACCAAACCTGACTCAAAAAGAAACAGATAACATAAAAAGCTCTTTATCTAATAAAAAAGCCAAACTTGTAGTGAAAAAACCCACACACAAAGAAAACTCCAGGCCCACATATCTTCAGTGATAAATTCTATAAGAACATTTTACTTAATGGAGTACTATGAGGTGTCACATGCAAAGTGTTTTGTATATCCCTAAAACTACTCCTTATTCCTCTGTTTGTTGAAGTTGTCTGTATAAGTCAGTGTTCCTACCCTAGAGTAGAAGTTGCTTCACAGCAGGACTAGGTCTGATTCCTAGGCAGTCTCCAGTACCTTGCCACAAAAGAGAAACCATAAACTGAGTAAAGGGCCTGAAGTCAAAAAGTCAGATCTTACCTAGAAAAAAAGTGAGGTCAAAATTCAGGTACCTCTCAAAGTGCTATTAGAACTAATAAACAAATTTCTCAAAGAAGCAAAATGTAAAGCCAACACACAAAAATCATTTGCATCTTTATATACTACAGTGCACAGTATTAAGAAGAAATTAAGTAAACAACTCCATTTACAATAGCATCAAAAAGAATAATATACTTAGGAATTAACCAAGGAGGTGAAAGACATACAATGACAACTATAAAACATTTCTGAAAGAAATTAAAGAAGACACAAACAAATGGAGACACACTCAATGTTTATGAATTAGAAGACTTAATATCATTATCATGTCAATACCATCTAAGGCAATCTACAGATACAATGTGATTCCTTTCAGAATCCCAACATTTGCAGAAATGGAAAAGTTTAAGTAAGGTGTGGTGGCACATGCCTGTAATTCCAGCACCTGGGAGGCTGAGGCCAGCCTTGGCTATATATCAAGTTCCAGGCTAGCATGGGCTACATAGAGAGATCTCATCTCAAAACAAAAACAAAAATAAAAGAAAACAAAACAAAAAAAAATTTAAAAAGGAAAGGAAAGGAAAGGAAAATCTATCCTGGGATCTCAAGGAACCACAAATAGAAAAGAAAGAAAGAAAGAAAAAAGAAAGAAAGAAAGAAAGAAAGAAAGAAAGAAAGAAAGAAAGAAAGAAAGCAAGCAAGCAAGCAAGCAAGCAAACAAACAAACAAGCAAGCACCCTAAAAAATAACAGCAAACTTGGAGGACTCACATATCCTGATTTCAAAATTTACTGCAAAACTGCAATAATCAAAACAGCATGGTACTGGGATAAAGATTGACATATAAATCAATGGAGTAGAATAGACAGCACCCCCCCAAAAAAAACTTACATAAATGATAAAAATCATTTTTGACAAGTATCCTAAGACCATTCAATGGCAATAAGGTAGTCTTTTCAGATAATAATTCTGGGGAAACTGGATATGCACATATAAAAGAATTAAGTTAGATCCTTTACTAAGACTACATATGAAAACCCCAAAGGGACCAAAGATCTAAATGTAAGGGCTAAAACTATAAAATGCAGAAAGTGATTGTTATGGTTTGAATCTGAGGTGTTCCTCACAGTCTCATGTGTTGAACTCTTGGTCTCCAGCTGGGAGGTGATAGAAACTTTAGGAGGTGAGGCATAGCTGGAGGAAGTAGGTCACTGGGCTGCAATTTTGAAAGCTATATCTGGCCCCCAGTGTGTGTGTGTGTCTCTCTCTCCCTTTCCCTCTCTCTCTCTCCCTCTCCCTCTCCCTCACCCTCTCCGTCTCTCCTTCTCCCCCTCCCCCTCCTCCCCTCTCCTGTCCACCATGAGATGAGTATCCTCTATCACATGCTCATGACACCATGATGTTCTGTTATGGTTGCCAGGGCCGAGTATCAAGAGAGAAAAAGTGGATAATGTTTAATTGTGAATATTTCAGTTTTGTGAGATGAAAATTGTTAGGGCAATGGATATTGATGATGGACTTACAAAAATATAAACGTAGTTAATATTACTGAACTCTACACTTAACACTTAGCTCAGTTGGTGAAGCACTGCTCCACACTTTCTGAAGACCCAGGTTGGATCCCCAGCACCACAAAAATGGGAGAAGGATGTGGCGATCCACTCCCCAAACAATCCTCAAAACCATCAGCCATTGACAACACTATGAGGGTTGCTATGAGTCAGACTTGGCTCGACGGCACCTAACAACAACAAGATATGGTTAAGCTTATACTATGTGTGTGTTTACCATAAAAAAAAATCAGAAAAAAACATGTAGATGTCTCATCTGTACTTTATTCAGTACACACATAGGAACACACACAAATTTGTATGTCCTTCATGTTTCTGGTCTTTTACTTAGTTGGTATCACCCCTCCTCCTCTTACCCAGCTGAAAATCAGGTGATCAAGCTGGACAGTTTACATCCTGCACATCTAATTTGTCACTGACTCTATGATCATATTTTCCTGTTTTAAATTCTCACTAGATAAGACTTCATCCAATGCAGACCACTAAGTTACTACTTCAAATTGATTAATTTGTTCATTTAATAAATAATATCTATTAACTGCTTAATTATCATTTGACATTGTCCATCAAATATTTCCAGTCTTCCTCCTTCTTAGCATATGTCTTCCAGACAGTGCATGTAGTTGCCTCTTTAGGACTTGGAGCTTCCTCTGCCCTTTCACAGGTGACAGGAACATTCAATAATGGTGGCTCCACTAGCGAGGCTCCCCAGAAGCCGAGATGACAGGAGACTCTGTGCTGCTCACAATGAGTGAACATGTAGCATGCAAGAGAAATAAAGTTTTTTAATTGAAGCCTTTCACCCCACTCCCCCTGCCCAAAATAATAAATAAATTATAGAATCCATTGTATGTTAATAAGCACTATGGGGAAAAGTAGAGCAATGTTAAGGGGATTAGAGTAGTGAAGCTTGAGATTGCAAATTAAAATTGTTGGGTGAGATTGATCTTTTGTGCAAAATCCTAAAGGAGGCAGGAGAATAAGATGTGCAGATATCTGGGAGAATTCAGAGATGGAAGAACTGTTACAAAGGCCCTGGCTGGGAGGACTCCTGAAATTTGGGGTTCAAGGGGGTCTTTGTGGAAGGATAGAATGAACCAAAGAGGAAGTGATGTCATCAGATCATGTAGAGTCTTGCAGGCTATTATGGAGTTTGGCTTTTCCTGTGAGTGAGATTTTTACCAGATCCCTCCAGTTTTGAGAAAGCTGACAAGAGCTGTGGTACCATGGTATATGCCTGTAATCCCAGCAACATGGGAGGCTAAGGCAGGAGGATCGCAAGTTCGAGGCCAGGGCCTGAGCAACTTAGTGAAACCCTGTCTCAAACTAAAAAATAAAAAAGGGGCTGGTAGTGCTTGGTGGTAGAATGTTTGCTCAGCATATATGAGGCTCTGGATTCAATCATCACAGCAGAGAGAGAGAGACAGAGAGACAGAGAGAGAGAGAGAGAGAGAGAGAGAGAGAGAGAAGAGAGAACCAATGGGAGCAATGGTTGACTCACAGTGGTTGGACAGGAGGCCTTGCAGTCATTAGGGTGATGGATTATGGTACTTTGGATGAGAGTGGCCACAAATGGTGAGAAGTGATCAATTTATGGATATACATTGGTTAGTGCTAAACTGGTTTTGTGATAGGATGTGAGATGTGAAAGAAAGAGGGGAATTAAGGGTGACTCTAAGATTTTTGGCTAAGCAACTAGAAGAAAGGAGCTGCCATTAACTGAGGTGGGAAAGGATGTGGGAGTCACAGATTTTATGAGACAAGACAAAAGAGCTTCAGTCTGAACAATATTTTGACTCAGAAACATGGAAGAAACAACAGGATATAGACATTCAGACTGAGTGTGGACTTCTGGATTTCAAGATGGAAGTCTTGGTAGAAAGTAAAGTTTGAGTGATTAAATGCACAAATTGCTCTTTAAAGCCATGGGTTTATACATGAGTCACCAAGGAAATGTGTAAAACAAAGAAAAGAAATTCAAAGATTGAGCTTTGGACCAATCCAATATTAATAAAATATATTCTTGAATTGAATCCATACTCTCAACATACTCTAAGCCGTGAATCAAATCCATATGTAATTCTAATCCACAACTGATTTTGTAGCCCTCTAAAACTATTGAAAAGGTACAGATTAGATTTGAAAATTTATGGTAGGTGGGAAAGGTGAAAAATGAGTAGCAAAAAAGATGAAAAGATGTGAACAAAATGGTTGGAAAGGAAATCAGAAGGGTGTGGTATTTTGGAGATCAAGGGAAGAAAATGTTCAAGGAGAAGGGAGGAGTCCATTATGTCAAATGCTGCTGAGAGTTCATGTTAATACAGACTAAGAATTGATCATCTAATTTAGCCACATGGGGTGACCAAAGCCTGCTTGGAGCAGATTTAACTAAGGGAGGAGAGAAATCACAGTCAGTGAGTATAAACAGATTGCTCAAGGAGTTTTACTGTAGAGGGGAACAGAGAAATGACATAGTGTCTTTGAGGAAGTAAGAAAGGATGGGATCCAGGTCATGACCCATGGGGCAGTCTCTGCACAGGCAGTCCATCCACAGCGACAGCAGGAAAGTGCAAGGACATAGACACAGTCAGGAGTGTGGGTAGAAGTAGAGGGCAAGCTTAAGGAAGTTCTCTGGCTAGGGCTCCTTTTTCTCAGTGAAATAGGACAAAGATCTGCTGAGAAAGAGGGTGGAGGAGGAGGTGTGGGAAGTCTGAGGAGAAAAAAAAGATATGAAATATTCACGTAAGAGAGTGAATGGACCAGAACTGCTAGGCATCATTAAAGGCCCTCTTGGGGTTAGTGGTCCCACCAGGAAGAACGTGTGCTCTCCTCTAGCCATGGTCAGCTATGTGGGCACCACCGTGGAGGCGGCACAGGACTTGATTACCCAGAGGGGGAGTTTTGCCAGAAAAAATACAAGGAAGCTAAAGCATGGTGGAGATGAAGATGTATGAAAAAAACTGATTAATGTGATAAATCAGAGAATGTCAGTGCAGTCAGATGGAGAGAGAGAACAGGAGGGGATTGGAATGGTCAGCAATCCCCCTGGGATGAAGGAGAGGTGGTAGTGGTGGGATTTCACGGGCAGTGAGCTGGGGAGCGAGGTCGTCCTGGTCAGAAATGGAGGTGCCAGCAGAAGGTAGGTGGGAAGTTGTGGAGAGGATGCAGTTGTCATGGAAGGCAGGCTTTTGGGTAGTTGATAAGGTGGAGGAGAAGCTCATCGGAGGAAAGGAGCTCAGGCACTCCGGAAGCTGAGAAGCCAGCCCCATGGGGCTGCAGTCCAAGCATGGTGGCAAGGAGGGGTTGGGGAGGGTTGGTGGGTTAGTCAGCTTGGCATCACTGTAACTATTAGGTAATCAGCTTCAAAAGAGGAAAGTTGTACTTTGGCTCAGAGTTCTGGAGGTTTTCATCCATGGTCAGTTGGCTCATTGCTTTGGGGACTATGGTGAGGCAGCACGTCATGGTGGGAAGCACAGGATGGAGGAGGCTGTCATCTCATGGCAGCCAGGAAACAGAGAGACAGAGAGGAGGGACCAGGGTCAAGATATCCTCTTCAAGGTCATGGCCTCAGATCTAATTTCCTCCCACCAAGCCCCACCTCTTAAATGTTCCACCCTCTCCCATGGCCTAGAGACCAAGCCATTAACACAAGATCCTTTAGGGGACACCTATCCAAACTGTAACAAATAGTGAACCAGATGCTAAGAACAGTACAAGGAATGCAGGAAAGCAGTCTGGGGTTTGTGGGTGACTGAACTGAAAGGTGGTAGATGCTGCAGACCTCACCATACTTTGAAACACTCTACCATTAAGCTGCACCCCCAACCTCTTTTTCTGTTTTTTATCTTGAGATAAGGTCTGGCTGTTACACAGGCTTCCTCTGGCCTCCAACCTGCAATCCTCCTTCCTCCACTTCTCGAGTTGCTGAGATTACAGGTGTGTGCCACTGGGCCCTGCCCAGGCTGACTATTTAATATTCAAAGCTGGGAAATTTTAAGGAAGATGGAGAATGGTCTGAAACAGTTTGGCAGAAGACACCAACTCTGCCTGTAGTAGGAGGAACATGGGAGAGAAAAAGTTACCATTTGAAAAGATAGCAGGAGAGAACCATATTCAATGAGAGCAAAAAGCAAAAAAAAAAAAAAAAAAAAAAAAAAAAAAAAAAAAAAAAAAAAAAAAAAAAAAAAAAAAAAAAAAAAAAAAAAAAAAAAAAAAAAAAAAAAAAAAAAAAAAAAAAAAAAAAAAAAAAAAAAAAAAAAAAGAAAAGAAAAAAAGAGAAAAAAAAGAAAAGAAAAGAGATGACATCGAAGACACAGGATAATGATTCTCTTTATCTGAATATGTTTCTATCACTTATCACCATGCTTTCAACCTCTCAAACCAAATCCCATGCCACTTGATTGCTTCTTTTTTACATTCCAGACACAGGCTCCTTAGCATGTTCTTTGGATATACCAGGTTCTTTCCAACCCTAGGACCTTTTCACTTGTTGCCATGTTCTTTCCTTTCTTGCAACTGCACCTCTGCAACTGCCCTTCAGGTCTCATGCTGAGTGTCATGTCTAGGAAACCTCACTAACCATGCTTCTTATAACAGGGTGCTGTGCTTGGTGCCACAGGAGCAATGGTAATCCACACACAGCTTCTGCCCTCAAGTAGGTCACAGTCTGGTGAAGCAGGTGGTTTGAGAGTATGCCAGGGGATGGTAGGGTAAACCAGAGCAGGTGGAGGCACACAGGAAAACCCTTGACTGCACCATAAGGGGGGATGCAGGTGGGAGATCCTGAAATGGCTAAATGCAGATCTGAAGTATAGAGTCGGTCAGGAGAGAGTGGGAGGCTATGAAGAGAAGGCTGGGAGCTTCAAGCCCTTCTAGACATTGGAAGGGCTTGGGCATGATGCTAGACAGGTGAGGAGGGTGAGGCAAGATCAATGGGACACACTGAGGAGTCTTGGTCTGTCCTGGGGACTGTGGGGGACTCTGTAGGGCAATGTCTCATGGTTAGAAGGTATATGACTTTCGTGCTGAAGAACTAGGAACAGAGCAGATTAGTATCAATTCTGCCCCCACATTATGCTAGCCTCAGAGGACCACAGCTTTCTGGGGCACGGAACAAGCCCTAATGCTGTCTGGGGGAAAGTTTGACCAGGATCCCAGAACCACTAGAGCTACAGAATGTCCTGGACTATTGGCCTCCCACCCACGACCCAGATGGTTTCATTAGCCAGCTGTTCAATCAGTATAACTTCTCCATTTTATTCTAAGGCCAAAGAGTCAAATAACAAGAAAATGATTAACTGGAATCATTACAAATTTTTCCAGACAATAAGCTTTCATACTCCCTCTCTCTGATTTTACCTCACAGAACGATATCCTGATGTGTTGCAAGATGACTATTGCTTATATTTATTGCATGCTTACCAGGTACTGGGCTCACATCCCAACACAGACAAAGTCACTCCCACTTCTATTTTATATAAGAGAAAATGGGGGCACAGAGATGTTAAGTAAGTCTTGTTTGTCAAAAAGCTAATAAGTGATGAAGCTCTGATGCCAGAGCCCATGTTCTAATCAACACTTACATCACCTCTACATCTGGTGGCTTCTAAGTTATCAGAGTAAGATTAAGTTAGGTTTAAATAGTGTAAGTGTGAGGCATATCTCGCATATGACTCAACGCTAACCAGAGTGCATCACTGTTAGGACATTTGTTCCTGGCCAGGCCTGGGGCCTCTGGAGAGAAGCTCTGCAGGTGGCAGGTTGCACAAATCATTGGTTTCCAATGACCTGGTCAGCGGAGGTCTCAGTAAACGTTTTCTGTGTCTAGTAGCAAAGGTTTTGTAGCCCACAAAACCATGTATGTAGTTATAAGTATCTTCTGTGCTGTCTCCCCGCTCATGCTCACGGTGTCCATGAAAACGCACCTGTCACACGTTACTTGTCGCTACCATTCAGTGATGGAAACACAAGCACCTGAGGAGTCGTTTGGGAGGGGCAATTGGGGGCATCTGGTTCAAGATGAAATTCTCTGGACAAATAGGTATAATTCTCAAAGGCCATCCTTCCTGTTTCCTTCACGGTGAACTCTGCCTGTTCTCTCTCTCCCCCAGAGAGGTGGCACTGACTCCCACCACCCTCCCAACTGGCTGCTGCTCTTCTTCCACCCTGTGGTCCAGGTGGACCTGACGCATGCCCACCCTAGCACCTTGCATACATTGCCCACACCGCCTAAAACCCTTTGCCTTCATCTTTCCTTCTCTTCTTTCCACCCTGGAAAAATCACATTCCTGAAGGCTCTCTGGCCACTCCAACAGTCCCAGGTGACTCTCTCTCATCTCTTACCACACATGTCCAGATTCTCAATCAACTTAGAGATTATAAAGCTCGCCCTCCTCATCCTATCACCAAAGACTCAACCAAGGCCCAGGGGTCAAGTTGCTCGTCCCAAAGCCCTCAGGACTATAACTGATCTCATTGCAACTTGCTCAAAGAGAAAGGCCCTGCCTTGACCTTCCTATCGATGACCTATGGGAATCTGCTGCAACCCTGGCAGGCAAGAACACTGAGTTCTTTTCTTTCCTCCTTGTGTAGTTCTCTACTTCTGGGACTAAGTCAAGGTTCTCAAATCCTTCATAGAGCCAAGAATTCCTTTCCTTGAGGATTTTTCCCTAGTGATGTGGGTCACTAGGGGGACGTCTGGGCTCTTTTAGTCTGCAATTAATAGGTCTATTGGCTCCAAGATGCCTCTCTGCTATCCTCGGTGCCTGGAAATCCATTGCAAGGCTGGACATGCATGCTATAGCACCCTGGCACTAGGCACCCTCTTCTCCATGGAGTCCTGATACTCCTCTGGAGTGTGCAGGGACCGAAGTAGGAATGGTGGCCTGGAACCCTCATTGTGCTGCCCTGGAGAACTCTCTATTGGGAAAGAACCTATCTTTGCCTCCTGCTTCCTTGGGTCATGCCGCTGCTTCCCTCAAACACAGGAATCCTTCTTGTCCTTTCGCAACAGACCTGGAAGGCCCCTAAAATTCAGAACCTAATTGTCAGCAACTTAAAAATTTGTTTCTCTTTCTCTTCATCTTTAAGCCTGATCAGGAAGTGAAGGGAAATATTTGTATTCCATCCTGTTGGGAGCAGAAACAGGTGGGTTAAAAGCAATGTAATTAAGTTTCTATATTAAAATAGCCAAAATATCTTATTTGTCCATTTGCCTAGAATCCTGTTTCCCTTGTTCATCTGGCTGACTCTAGCTTATCCTTTAGAATTCAGATCAGACATCACCTCAGATAGAAATTATTCACATTCACCTCTCGGTCCTTTCTCATAAGTTGGTCCTTGCGTTATTGCCCTGTGCTCATACCTAGCTCCAATCAGGTGTTCTATAAATACAAGTTAAATTGAATCAAATTAAAGACAAATGGTAGGTGAGAACCTGTGGATTAGTGGCTGCCTAGGGAAGACAGCCTACAGCTGTACCAGTGTGGCAATTAATCCCATCAGATCTGGGAAGCTAAGCAGGGTCAGGCCTGGTTAGTACTTGGATGAAAGACTGCCTGGGAACACCAGGTTCTGCAGGCTCTGGAGAAGGACCCAGCAACCCACTCACATTAAGCAATCAGCCACTGAAAACCCTATGAATAGCAGTGAAGCACTGACAATAGTGTTTCACCTGTTGTACGTTGGGTTGCTGTGGGTTGGACAATGACTGGATAGCACTTAACAACAACAATAAGGGAAGACAAGCTTAAATGAAAAGCACCAAAAGAGGCACATGATTAGGGAACATTGTGATTCTCAGAATAGGACATTCAAAGGAGAAGAGAGAAAAGGCCCAAGCCTTCCAGCTGAGGCCATTATTTACAAGAGGCTCTGCAAAAACAGGAGACATTTCTAAATTGACCAGCAGGTGGCAGCATTGACCCGTGCATGAAGGAGTCTTTTTAGCAGGCCAGAAGCAAAGGCGGCCTTTCCTTCCCTGGGAAGCATCAGCAGGAGGTCTCCTCTTCTAGGCCAGTCTTAAAAGAGTGACTGGAGGTAGTGGTCCATAACCATTGTTGTTGTTGTTGTCAGGTGCCGTGGAGTCGGTATCTGACTCATAGTGACCCTGCATACAACAGGCAAAACACTATTGTCAGTGCTTCTCTGCTGTTCATAGGGTTTTCAATGGTGGATTAATTTTTGGGAGTGGGTTGCCAGGTCCATCTCCCAAGCCTACAGCACCTGGTGTTCCCAGGTGGTCTCCCATCCAAGTACTAACCAGGCCCAACCCTGCTTAGCTTCTGAGATCTGATGAGATCAGATGCCACAGGGCTAATGGCTGCAGGCCATAACCATTACTGGGTTCAATATTATCTTATTCCAAGATTTCCAGGAGTCTTCTGTGTGTCTCAAAGGACAAGAGAAAGGAAGGGAGAGAAAGAGACAGGAAAGATTAGATACAGCTTCACAGGCCTTAGCCTGGAGTCACTGAAGAAGAATCTCTTGGGAGTCCCCAACCGGTTCTGATGGAGACAGGCAAACTTCTCCCTGCAACTCCCAACCTGAGTTTATCCATTAGGAAAACCAAGCACCGCCACAGCACATTCCTACCCTCCCTCTGGGAGGCTGGGTGAGGAATCTTTCCCTCTGTAAAGGCTTCAGGAGGGGAGGGCTGCTGGCTGAAAGGACAAACAAAGCCTTCCAGGCACAGCCATGGTGGCAGCTGGCAATCCTGTCTCTGCTTTCATCCTTCTTTCAGCTTTGCTGGAGTGGCTGCTCCAATATGGCAGTCCCCACCTTGGCACTGCTGTTGTTCTCCCAAATCTATGACTAGCTTGCAGAAGAAAATGGGGAAGCCAGGTGGTATTTCATAGTCAGCTCTGTCCCCTCTCAGGCAGGCGGTATTTTCTGGAGTCTCTCATGAAACTCAGGCCTATCCAGGGTATCATGGCGTTGACTGGGGCCCAGGTTAACAGGGCTACCTGTGTGTGGAAAATCTGGGCTGGGGTGCCTGGGTTTGGGTTTTACCAATGGGTGGCCCCATAGCTGCTCATTCTTGCTACAGCTTCCCCAAGTCCCTGCCCACAGATGGCCCTGGGAAGAAAGCTGTGAAAGCCAGTAAAGCCTGGCAGAGGGAAGCCCAGTCACCCCAGCTGTGACTTGGAGGAGCTGGCCTGGTGAGGCCCAGTCTGTTGGAGCCAACTCCTGGCAGCTCCCTGCACATCCATCCACCATTTCCTGTCTCCATGCCTTTGTCTACCTTGCGAGAAAGTCTTCCTAAACTGACCCCCTCACCAGCCTCCATCCAAGTCCTCTGTGTTTCAGGAAGTTGCTTTACGGAGGTAACCTGGGGCCCTTGATTACCCCCTCAGGTCGGTGTGTTGTTTCTTCCTTTAGCCCCGCTGAGTGTGTTCTTTGACTCTGCCATGGAACCATGTTGAAGGCAGCTTCTGTACACACAAACCTCTTCTGTACTGCACTGGAAGCAAGTGCGTGGAGCAGAGGAACCCCAACCTCTGGCGCCCTGTGAGGGCTTGGGGGAGCACACAATGGGAAATGAGTGAAGGGTGGATCATTGCAAGTATGTGTGTGGCGACCTGGGGTTGCGGAGGAGGCAGGAATTGATCTGATCCCTGAAGGGTTGTTAACACAGGGAAGTGAAGGGTAACTAGCATGTTATCAGAGGTTTCTTCTACAGTAAAATGGGTACTGGGATTCCCTGGTAGAAGGAAAGCGCTCTGCGAGCAGCTCAGGCCCTCTTCAGTCATGGCGGTGGTCAGTCCACACCGTGGAGTCCCCAGAACAACTTCTGAAGAGTGTGGAAAACTGGGGGTGGGGAGAACGTGGGAGCAGGGCCCAGGCTTCTGTCTCCTGTCCAGTCCACAGCAAAAATGCACACAAAGCACAAAGCCAGAGAGGCAGAAGAGCTCTCAGAGTGGACCTGGGACCCCCGAGCAGCCCTCGCGCCTGCAGCAGAGTTGCAGTGGGGCGGAAGCCTGACACTCATCTGGCAAAGTGACACCCTGCCTGACATTAGTGAGAGGCGGGGTCCCTGGGCCAGACCTGAGGACCCTGCAGGCTGCTGAACACCAGCCCTCCTCCTCTCCTGTCCTCCAGGTAAATATTATCACCAGATTCTGGGGCTGTAAGAAGCCGCTCCTTGTTATTGAAAAGTCTGGGGTCTTTGCTCAGTGATGGCCAGGAGAAGGTGAAAAGTAGGATGCAGGAAGAGAGCCACAGAGCAAATACACCTGGTTCCCCGGCACCCATAGCTCCACCTGAGTGCACTACCCACACTTCCTTCTGAATTTGCGTAAGTCAAGGGAAGGCTGAGCCAGGGATTCCCTGAAGAGCCACCCCAGCTGCAGCGGCCGGGCCTGGGTGTGGGTGCGTGTGGACAGGGTGGAGCATGACAAGCTAGTGATGTGGCCAGCGGCCAGCCCTCTGTGCCTGTCTGGCCTCTTCCCTGTTGTCTGGGGAAAATGGCGTCTTGTGGACAGTGTGCCTTGCTTTCCCTGAGGAGGAGAATGGGCCATTTCTCTACTATCTGATGGAGCTCTGGCCAAAAAAATGTGTCTCTCCATGTTCTGCCTTTCTTCCTCCTTAAGGGCCTCTCTGTGGCCTTTGTCAGGCTGCACTGCTGAGCTCAGAAAAACAGAAAATTCATGACCACGTGGGAGCAACTCCTTCCGCAGAGCACCAGCAAGGTCTGGGCATGCGGGCTAGCTGGCGTCTGGAGCCCAGGCCAGGCCCCTCCTCATCCCCAGGCCACACCTGCTCCCATGAGCCCCGTGAGCCCCACAGAGAGCCAGGAGGGCAACCACGGGGAAAATGACCAGCTCGTCACCCAGGTGGCAGCCCCAGCCCCCGGGGTCCCAGCTGGGACACCACTTGAAAGCCAGGCCTGTCCTGGGGTGGCTGGCAGCTTGGCTAGGGCCTGATTTGCGGTGATTGCTGATTTTCGGTGACATCAGCCTCTTCTGATGCCCTTTCCAGGGGTGGGAACGGGAAGGCAGAGAGGTGCGGTCAGAGCGGTACCAGGTGAATTCCCACGGAAGACAAGCGACAAGGGCTGAGCCCAGCTATGCCTTTTGGTAAACAAGCCTGGGCTCTTCCCTCTGGGCCCATCCCACAGATGCAAATCCCAGTGGCACTCTGCCCCCACCTCTGCACCCACATGGCTGATTTTGTTCTTCCTTCTGAAGCCAGAAGTTTGTCTGAGTGTCTGTCTTCCCCACCGTGGAGCCTCAGGTTCTTGGCTCTAGCACTTGGTGTGGTACCTGCCACCTGCTAGGCACTCTGTGAGCATGTTTGGGGTGAAAAAGTAAAGGCTTAGGCGCCAAGAAACACCCATCGCAGGGGCCCAGTAAACGCCTGTAGGATGAAGTGTGCGCACCACCTCCATGGCTGGGTCCCTGGGCCCTCGCTAGCCATCAATTGCCGGACAGTAGCAATTGGGCAATATATTGGTCAGCTGCTTCCTGACACATTCTGGGATGGGGGCCTGGGGTAAATTCCCCTCCTTACAACCTCCCAACACCTCCAGAGCCTGGTGGGGCTCTCTGTGCTCCAGTATGCAAGACTTTAGCCCCTTGAGAGGTTTATAAGCTACTCTAGTGGCTGCAGGAAAGAGAACATGTGGTACATTCTATTTTCTAGATGGTTTGAGAATTCTCAGAGTGGGGAAAATGAGGTGGCTTCTCGTATTCAAATTCCACCATGCCTAGAAGGCCGTGTCCTCCTGGCTTCTCCTCTACTTACTTACCAAGCCACCTAATGGGGCCAGCACTGCCCCAGGTTCTGTGTGAGATAAATACCTCTCCCCTCCCTCTAGGAGCCCAGATCACCTCAGAGAAGCTTCTGGTTCTTCAAGTTCTGGATTTGGAAACTGGGTCTTGCAGTTGGTGTCCTGCCTGGGTCCAGTTCACTCAGGCACAGACCATGGAAGGAACGAGAAACACTCTCCACTCAGCCACAGGGCCACATGGCCACATCCCTTCCTGGGATGTGCCTCCCCTCAAGGGTTTAGATCTTGGAGGCTGGGTGCTGAGAATTAGCAAGATTGAGAGGTGGTGGGACCTTTAAGAGGCGCGACCTAGTGGGAGGTCCTTTGGTCATGATGGGCATCCTCGGGGGGGTTAAGGTATTTCTCCTGTCTTCTGAGATGGTTCTGGGAAAAAGGTTGTTATAAAAGGAGCAAGCCTGGCCCCACTAAGCTCTCCCCAGCTTCTTGTATCAAGATGTAATCTCTTGCTCTGGAATGCACTCCTGCCATTGCCATTGGCCCTCATGTGATGAGACATAGCTAAGAAGGCCCTCACCAGAGCTGAGCATGCACCCTGACCTCAGACCACCACAACTGTAAGCTAAATAATCCTCTTTACTTCATAAGTAGCCTACCTCAGGTATTTTGTCATGGTAACAAAAAATTAATACACCGCTCATCTATTACTGGGTGTTCGCTTAAAAAAGCACAGATTGATCCAGGTGAAACTTGATGCATTCTCAGAAACAGTCCCTCTCACCAGAGACACAAACCCGTTTGTGCCCTGAGCTCTGAGCTGCAGAAGGAGCACCCTGCTGTGAGAACAGGCGGGGAGGCAGAGGCGGGAGAAAGGCCTACAGAGCAGGAGCCGTGTGGAGAGGGAGGGCCCCCGAGAAGTACAAGGGCTCATTGCACAGATGCTAGAAGGAGGGAGGACAAATCACTCACATCCCAAATGACATATGAATGTGGAGTCTGCGACAAAAACCTACGCTGAGGACCAAAGACTAACTAGATTCCCATCTCCATGATCCAGGTCAAAGCCTTTGTCCAATACTCAGCCTTCTAGCAAGCAGCAGAAATAACAGCAATTGCAGAACAAAGAAGGAGGAGGAGGAGGGAAAGAAAGAAAGAAGAAAGAGAGAGAGTCAGAGAGAGAGAGAGAGAGAGAGAGAGAGAGAGAGAGAGAGATGAAGGAAGGAAGGAAGGAAGTTCTCAGTCTTGAGAGCCCTGTCCATGTCTTGGATGTGTACTCTCATTCTTTTCTTAAGCATCTCTCCCTTTATTTCTCTATCTTTCTCTGAATGTCCGTGCTTAAATTTAGAGTGTGTGCTATCCTTTATCTGTAATTAATAAACTTTCTAGCTTTGTTTCAAAAAAAAGAAAGAAAGAAAGAAAGAAAGAAAAAGAAAAGAAAGAAAGAGAGAGAAAGAGAGAGAGAGAGAGAGAGAGAGAGAGAGAGAGAGAGAGAGAGAAAAGAAAAAAAAGAAAGACCACTCCAGCTCCAATTTGGCATTTGAATGTGGTCTCTCAGGAGTAACCAGAGGGTGGGGAGAACAGCTTGGGGGCAGGGATCAGCCTTGCAGCTGTGATAGGTCACTAACTCAAGGCCCGGCCTTTGAAACAGACCATGCAGGTTTAAACTCACCTTCTGTGAAAGGCACTTGTCCTGAGCCCCTAGTGGAGAAGGTGGGCGCCCACTCTGCTCAGTAAGACTGTGTCCCCTAGTCATCTGGATGACCTTTCTTGAGGCTGCTCAGGCATGGTAATATTGTCGTTTTTGTTTTTCTTTCTTTTTCCTTCCTTCCTTCCTTTCTTCCTTTCTCTCTCTCTCTCTCTCTCTCTCTCTCTCTCTCTCTCTCTCTCTCTCCCCCTCCCTCCTTCCCTCCCTCTGTCTTTCTTTCTCTCTGTCTTTCTTTCTTTCTTCCTCGCTCTCTGTCTGTCTTTCTTTCTTTCTTTCTTTCTTTCTTCTTTCTTTCTTTCTTTTTTTAAGTACTAGGGAGTTGAACCCAGGGTCTCACACATGCTAGGCAAGTGCTCTACTACTGAACTGTGCTCCCAGCCTCTTTTTTATTTTGAGTCAGGGTCTTGCTAAATTGCACAGGGTGCCTCAGGCCTTGAACTTGGGATCCTCCTGCCTCAGCGTCCCAAGTTGCTTGGATTATAGAAGCACAACACCATTGTGTCCAGCTAAGATTTTTGTTCTTGTGGATTAGAGCAGTTGATGGCTTACGTGCAGTGACCTCTGTGAGCATTGACATTCCAAATCAATATTAGTGAGGTACAGCTTCTTCACTCAGAAGGTCCCCTGCCTCCCCCTCAGTGTCTCATCCACCTAGAATTGAATCTTGAGTCAGTTTCACACTCAACTTACTCATTTAAGTGCATTTAGGTGCTAGGAGCAATAACAGGACTTCCTGATTAGGCCTTCTGACAACACTAGAAGACTCATATTTTTCTTTTATAAGTGCAGAAATGAAAGCTCAGATTGTCTAAGTGACTTGCCCAAGATCATAGAGGTAACAGAGCTATGGATCTCTTGATTCCTAATTCAGTGCTCTGCCACCAATAAAAGCCACCTTTGAAATTCAAAACAGTGCTTTTTACCTTCTCTGAGTCTCAACACAGAGCCCAGGCAGGAGAGGGTGTAGCCAGGGCCTGCTGTGTGTCAGGTGCAAGTGGGAGCGTCCCTCTGAGTGGCCTCCTTTGGCCAATCCTAATGGCAGTGTTCACTCCGTGCCTGGTTCAGTGCCTGAGAACGTGGACTCAGAAGCCAGTTAGGTTTAAATCCCATGCATTGCCTGGGCTACCTATGTGATCTTGGGCAAGAAATGCAGCCTCCAGGGGCCCCAGTGTTCTCACCTGTAAAATGGGATTAGAATAGCAGCCACCTCCAAAGTTTGGAGATTAACTGAGTGCATTTGTGTAAAGCATTTAGCACAGTGACAGCTAATCCTCCAAAAGTACTTATTGCTGTTTACATCAGTTTTTACATGTTTACTATTACTTTCAAAGGGAGAAAACTGATCACCTTATTGCCATGTTATGCAAAAAAGTGAAAGAAAATAAAATAAATAAAATAAAATATACGAAAAGAGAAGAAAAAGAAAAGAAAGGAAAAGAAGGCCAGGCTTGGTGGTGCATGCCTATAATCCCAGCATTTAGGAGGCAGAAGCAGGAGATTCTTGAATTTGAGGACAGTCTGGGCCTGGGCTGCATAGTGAGATCCCTGTCTCAAATAAAATATAAATAATAAATAAATAAATGCCACCAGGAGTTGCTCCAGGCTCCACACTGCCTGCCCTACAAAGCTCCCTGCTGTGAGCATATAGGGCACCTGAACTGGGCCTTCTTGGAAGTCATTTCCGTGACTGAAGCATCCAATCAACCTGGCTTTGCTTCCTCCCTCCAGACAAATTCTGCTCTTCCTGGCCCATCTGTCCTGAGAACACTGGGCTCACCGAGGCATAAAGGTGGCACAAAGCACAGATCAAGCCTCTCAGTGGCCAGGCAGCCAGCAGCTTTTGCTGCTCCAGATGCAGGGTGGACCAACTCCTGCCTCTTGGCCCATCCTTGAGGGTCAAATGAAAACCTTCTTACAGCCTGGCGCCTGTTCCAGGCTCCTACACAGGAAGAACCCAGACATTTATTCCCTGTTGGGGACAGCTTTCCCAGCCTATTTCCTTAGAGATCTGCCTCTACCTTCCTTCTTTATTTACTTGACAGTTTTCTCACCCTGAAAGTGGAATGTGTCATGAGGGAAACTGAGGTGGACCTGCTTGTGATATAGAATTGCTGGTGATGTAGAGATGGTGAGACGGTTGGGAGAATCTACCCACTTCCTGGACAGCTTGTGATGATTGATGAGAGAAACCTGTGCTCAATGCACTTCTCTAGAAAGACTGTCAATAGGTTCATGGAAGAATCCTATGAGTCATATGATTTCATCATTGTGTTAGGTGCCTTCGAGTCGGGATCCGACTCATAGCGACCCTATACACAACAGGCGAAACACTACTGTCAGTGCTTCTCTGCTACTCAGGGTTTTCAATGGCAGATTGATTTTTGGCAGTGGGTTGCCGGGTCCTTCTCCCAAGCCTACAGGACCTGGTGTTCCCAGGCGGTCTCCCATCCAAGTACTAACCATGCCCGACCCTGCTTAGCTTCTGAGATCTGACAGGATCAGATGCCACAGTGCTACAGCTGCAGGCCATATGATTTTATATATGATTTATATTAGTTAGGGCATCCTAGCTATTGTAATAGGTGAATTTTTAATCTCAGTGGCTTAACACAATAGAAGTTTACTGCTTACTCTTATAAGATGCAGTCTGGGAAGGTGTCCCTCAGTTCCCAGCCTGACAGAGACACTGCCATATTAAACATACAGCTCCTAGAATCAGCTGGAATGTAGACATCCAGCTGTAGATAGATATGAACCCTGAGAGTCAGGAAGGCTTTTATGCATTAATCCTAGAAGCAGTATATGGTATACCACTTCTACCCACATTCCATTTGCCAGAACCCAACCACAAGTCTCTCCTATCCTAACTGGGCCTGGAAAGTGTATTCCTCCTGAAACATCCCTCCCAGCAGCAGCTGCACACCATGAACAGGGAACATAACTATGGTGGAATCAACCAAACAGAAATGTCACCTCCCAACAAGAGACCTTGGAGAATGAAGTTCATTAATGTGATCTTACCTGCTCCTCAAGTGGAAGAAGACTGGGAGGTTCTATGTAAAGAAGAGAGGAAAGATCTACAAAGACTCCCCTGTAAACATGGATAAAAAAGCCAAAATGACTACCCAGGACAATCTCAGATGAGCTTAGTCTTAAGGAAGGAACATGGACACAAGGTGGAAAAAGTGGCTATTGACCAAAACCAAGATAAAAGTATGAAAGATTGACATAGAGCTATAAGAGTCATGTCAGGAATGTTGAACAAGGATGTCTGAAAATTGTTAACCCAGAGCTGGGTGTGGTGGCTCACACCTGTAATCACAGCATTCGGGAGGTAGAGACAGGAGGATGGTGAGTTCTAGGGCAGGCTGGGCTACATAGGGAACTCCTGTCTCAAAAAGAAAAATGCTAACACAGGAGTCTTCCCAAAGCTTTGCCTGAGCAGATCAAAGGACTTGTAGGTTTGTCCCTGTGGATGAACAATGAGATGTTAGTGGGTGGCAAGAAAAACAGTCCTGCCCACTTCCATTTTGCTTCTAATTTCTTTGTCAAAGTGAATGACTTTAAGGCCAAACAGAGTGAAGAAGATACAAGAACAAGCAGTGTGCCAGAGTGAAACTTATTTTTCAAATTAACTGAAGTACTTGGTCCAAGTAAATTTCATTCTTAGAGTTCTTAAAAAAAAATTATAAGAAGGGATCCCTGTGGGTACAGGCATAGTTAAGAGCACAGGCCCTGGAGCTGGACAGCCTGGGGTGACTCTTGGCTCAGCTACTTGCCAGTTGTGTGATTTTAAGGAAATTACCTAGTGTGTGTCTCAAATAATAGCACATACTTTATAGAATTGTTTAAGGGTTTAAAGAAGTTGCTATCTGTTCTAAGTACTGAGCCTGACATCTATAAAATGCTCAGCAATTGCTGCTCCTGCTGCTGCTATTATATATGGCTGGTCTTTTGCAGGCAGCCTAGGAAACACCATGATAATCAGAAAAAAAAAAATCCAGAAGGCAGAAATGAATGAATATGTCACAGTTTTCAAAACAAAAGAAGTATATTTTCCCAATGCAATTTTCTTAAGGCCGAATTTCTGACTATATGGTGATTTGATGGGTATAACTACACAGCTATCGTATACTGAGCTCTGTGTGAGGCCCTGGACTACAATGGTGAAAAAAAATAACAGAAATCCACACCTCCTTCTTACAGGTAGTACAGGGATACATATACTGTATGTTCTTCAATCTAATCTGCTACAAAATCAGATACAGATTGAGAGCTTGATCATGAATCCAATTCATATGAGATTCTAATCCACATCTGATGTTGTAGCCCTCTAAAACAATTGACAGGGTGAGGATTAGATTTGAGAATATATCATAGTTTTTTAAAAACCAGTGAATAGTTAGTCTATTGGTTGCTAGAGGTGATATGGAAAAAAACCAAAGTAGGGCAGGAGGATATACAATGTTAGAGGAAGAGGGTTTCAGGTGTTGGTTGGTTGTTTGAAGTAGGATGTATCTCGGGCTGGCCTGGAATTTACTATGTAACCAGGGCTGGCCTCAAACTAGCAATTCTCCTGCCTCTACCTCAGGGGGCTGGGATCCCAGGTTTGTGCAACCACACTTGGCTTGGATTTCAATTTTAAAGAGGGGAGTCAGGTAAGTTCTTTGTGACAAGAGGAGATTTTCACAAAACATGAAGACATATGGTTCTTAAGAAGGAACTGCAAGTGCAAAAAGCCTAAGAGAGCATCCATCCTGTTCCTAGCAGCAGATGTCTGGTATGGAGGGACCAGGAGGGAGAGTCAGAGAGACAGCAGGAGACTAGATTGGGCAGAGCTTTGAAAGGCCTTGGAAGGGCGAGGAATGTTACCTGGAGAAAGAGGCATCCATTGACCAGAAGAATGACATGCTTAAATTTGCAATTTAATGTATTCATTCTGTGTTGCAAAGAAACTGAAGGGAGGCTATGGTGGAAGCAGAGAGGCCTGGTAGAAAGCTCTTGTAATAAACGGCTGGGATGATGGCTGGAGACAGACTGGTAGCAATGGAGGTATTGAGACATTATATAAACGGTAGTCAAATTCTGGATAGACACAATTGGATTTTGCTAGTGAATTGAATGAGGATACAAGAAAAAGAAAGGAGTCAAGTTAATTCTAAGAATATTGGTCTGATCAGCTGGAATGATGGAATGCCATTAAATAAAATAGGAACACTACAGGAGTATGGGGCTGGGGTTTAGCTCAGTTGGTAGAGCACTACTCTGCACTCTCTGAGGACCCAGGTTTGATCCCCAGCACCACAAAAATGGGAGAAAGACATGGCAATCCACTCTTGAAGCAATCCAGAAACAATCAGCCATTGAAAACCCTATGAGGGTTGTTATGAGTTGTACATGACTGGATGGCACCTAAAAACAACAAGAGTAAAGGTACAGACTTAGGTGATTGGAGAAAATGAAGAATTTATTTGTGGAAAATTACTTTTGTGATTCCTATTTGACATCCAAGAAGAGAAATATAACAGTAGTCAGACTTGTAATTCTGTATATTGGGGAAGAAAACAAGGTTGGAGAGGTATAACTATGTTTTGAATCTGTCCCTCATAGTTCATTTGTTGGAAATTTAATCCCTGATGTGACAGTTTTGGGAAGTGAGGCCTTCTAATAAGAAATGATTACTTCATGAGTGGGTTAATGTTATTATTGCAAGAGTGGGCTGGCTATCACAATAGTAGATTTGTTATCAAAGTGAGTTCAACCCCCCCTGCTCTCCCATTTTCTTCCTTGCCCTTCTGCCTTCCACCATAGGATGATACAGCACGAAGGAACCTCACCATATGCTAGTGTATTGTTCTTGGACATCCCAACCTCCAGAACTGTGAGCCAATTAAATCTCTGTTATTTATAAACTACCCAGTCTCAGGTATTCTTTTATAGCATCCATATATAGATTAAGACAGATACATTCATGAGAATGTTGATATTACCACAGACCACACATTCTCAGTGGCATTAGTCATTCCTTATGAAATGTGACACCAGATACAGGTATGTGGCCAGAAACTGTCTGAGGCATATAGAGGTGACTAAGAATAATCAAGTAGGGAAATGCATACAAAGCCCTGAGTGCTTTGTGGAGCCCCATGCTAATTACTGTGGGACCTGCAGGGAAGGTCACAATCTTTGGCAATGGGAAGGATTCCTGGGGTGCCTGACATCTAAGCTGAGTGCTTAGAAGGTAGAATGGGGTTTGCCAGATAGACAAACAGGAAGGGGAGCCATCGTAGGCAGAGGAACTAGCACTGATTCATTTATTTTTCATTTATTCAACTATTATTTACTCAAGCGAACCTGTTTTATGGCAAGATATGTCCCAACATGGGGCTAGGGTTTAGTTCAGTTGGTATAGTGCTGCTCTGCACTCTCTGAGGACCCCAGTTCGATCCCCAGCACCACAAAAAATGGGAGAAAGATGTGGTAATCTACTCCTGAAGCAACTCCAGCAAAAATCAGCCATTGGCAGCCCTATGAGGGTCCCTATGAGTCAGACCCAACTCAATGGCACCTAACAACAACAACAGGAAAGTAAAAATAATAAAAGCATTTCCCTGCCCTCAGGTAGCAGCTCACAGTCTAGCTTGGGATAGAGGTAAGAGAAAAGCAAATATGACACAGGAACTAAGGCAAGAACAATCCAGGGAAAAATAGATGCTTTAAGAGCCAACAGGAGGACCCTCAACACATACACGAAGGCCAGAGTGAGAGCAGTTGTGGTGACCTCAGGGAGCTGGGCAGCCAGAGCATCGAGCTCCCTAGAGAAGAGGGTGAGGAGGCTGGAAAGACGGGGCTGGAACATGGAAAGTCTTGAGGTGTATCCCTTAGGCTGTAGGGAAAGAGCACAGAAGACTTTAAATAATTCAGTGATGTGATCCTATTTATGAAAACCACCCTGGGAACAGCATGGAGAAGTGGTAGGAGAGGCCAGAGGTGGAGGTGGGAAGTTTCGCAGGTTACAGTGGTTTTCACGAGTCCTGATTTTTCTCCTCCATCTTGCCCCAGTATGTCAATTTCCTTCTCTAAGCCTAGTGCCAAATGGAATAAAATATTGTAGGTGTGGATTGATCCACATAGAGTCCCATCAAGTCAGTAATTAGTATGTGTATTCTGCTATTGACGCCTTGGATGACAATAATTTTGGGTAACATTTCACTCTGCTTCTTCATATGGAGCTCATTATCAACATAGATTCCCTGGTCAATTTCTCCTTTACCATGGCAAAACACTGTTTTGCTTATCTGATATTAGATATCAAGTTTAGCATACCAAATGCAGGAATTGCCATTGATTTTTGTTAAATGTCATTTTCTTAGCCTTGTCCTTTCATCTGATCCCCGGAATTACTTGGGACTGGCTCAATCTGCATTGGACGCTGGGCTTGTGTGGAGGCAGAGAAGGTATCCTTGCCCCCTTTCTTCAGAGCTGCAGCTATTCAGGGATCAAACTTGATCCAGTGGGCTGTTTTGAAAAGACAGTTGTTGTATTAGGTGCCATTGAGTCGGATCCAACTCATAGTGACCCTCACAGGATTTTCAATGGCTGATTGTTTCAGGATTGCCTTGGGAGTGGATTGCCACATCCTTCTCCCATTTTTGGAGTGCCGGGAATTGAACTCGGGACCGCAGAGAGTGCAGGGTGGTGCTCTACCAACTAAGCTAAATCCCAGCCCTGAAAAGACAGTTAACAATGTGGTAATAGTTAGGATCTACCTAGAAAGTTACTTGGACCTTTAAAAATAACATCTGTTTATTTAGCACAATAGCTGTCATATAGGAGCCACCTAATAAAAATTTAGTGGATGTCTGTTGAATTCATTCTATGGACAAGAATTTAATGAACACTCAGCATGAATTCCAGATACTCAAGAAAAAAATGAAGATCAATAAGTCTCTGTCCTTCATGATCCTATAAGACAGTGGTAGAGAAGAGAGTTATGTATCTGAAGAGTGAAATCCTACCATGTGGTAGTCCATTACCAGGACACATCTGTACACTGAATCCTGCCAAGGCTTGAGGCTTAGAATAGGTCTATTTTTCTCAGAAGTCCAAGCCAGTTGCATCCTACTCAATGTGCCCATGAGCCATCCACAAAAACCTTTGCAGGGGCTATGACTTTGTCTCCCTCCTGCTAGTTGTTAAAGTCTAATTCATCCTGCTCTGCTTTGTCAGGAAAACACTTTACATGTGGTGGAGATGATATCACAGAAGAGAGTAACAGAGAACCTGTTGGTGTCACACTATTTAATTTTGGAACTGAGCACAATAAATGTAATAGAACTGGAATTGTTATAATGTGTTTGCTGTGTTGCAAAGGATATCCTTGAGGAAAGAGGCTTATTGAGGGTCATGCCAAGGGAAGCCAGCAGAATCAAGACCAGAAAGGGTTTTTGCTCATATAACTCTCCACTGCCCATGTCCACACCTGTCCATTCTAGAAATCCTATAGTGACCAGATCAGCAGAAAAGACATCCCTATTTGAATCCTTTTCCTGCCTCAGATGAATGGGGACGTCATACCTTCAGCTCTATACTCAAGAGCAGACTGGCAGTGTGTGCCTTTCCTACCCATCCTCTGAGTGGTCAGCCTGGTATCTGTTGGCAGTATTTGATTTTCTGTTCTTTCTAGTTCTAGACTTCTTGGAAGAAGATAGACAAGTGTCTGTGGTATTATTCTGTTTTCACTGTTTTGCAAGATGGCCCTGTTCTGGACTTCAGCTTACCTCTCAGTTTCTTGACACAACTTTTATATTTTTGTACATGACCAATATTTCCAACCCCATTTCTGGGTTCCTTTTGTCTCTTGCCCATCTTGACCATGTACAGGCAGAGTCCTTATGGACACAGGACTTCTCTGACAGCCTCTTTCCCTCTTTTCCACCTCTTATCCCTCCTGCCAAATTTCTGCAGTTGAAATGGAGGAGTTGGAGGCTATCATAGTCTGCAAACTCTCTCTAGCCCAATTAAATTCTACTTTTGTGTCCTATTGCCACCTGCCCTTCGGCTCTATGGGGTGAGGGGCACAGTCTCGTCTTTCAACCTAACTACCACACCTAGCAGAGCACAAGTATACTATAGATCTTCAGTAACCAATGTTGAGTTAGTTAATAAACAGAATAGGTTCTAGAAATTCTCATGTCTACCAAACCAGAAGAATGCCTCTTCCCTCATTCCACTGGCCCAAGAAAGTGGGATCCACATGACCTCTCCTAACTCCCTTCCTCCGTCCTCATGTTCTTGCTAGTCCCTAAAGAACCCTAGCCTGCAACCTCTTGCTGAATCAATCTCTGCTAAAGGAAGAGAATTTCCTCTGTGGTCACAGGAGGAATTTCAACATCCATTGAAAGTTAAGCCCCCAAGGTCCTTTCTAATTTCAGTGCTTAGCCCTTTGGACTTGTAATTCATTTGTAGTCATAGAAATCTTATTTTTTTCCCACCTCATTCCAAAAAATTTTTTCTTAGTTGAATTGGTTGTATATTGGGGAGGGGGTGCTGGGAGAGAGAATTTTAAAATGGTCTTTGGCACTGGTTGATTTTCACTAGTTGATTTTCACTTTGATATCTTGTCTGATAGAGTTGAGATATTTTCCTCAAGTATTAAGTAGGCTTTTCCTCAGTCCCAAACATGTCAAGTGTCTGGAGGAAAGCAAGTCTGAGAGGGTCTAGACACCCAGCCCAGGAGAGCAGGATGGAGTGAAGCTGCCAGAGCAGGAAAGCAGCTGCTCCCTGCAGCCCACAGACCATTCAACTCCCTCCAACCCCTTCCTCCCCACATGCAATGCACATAAGACAGCACCTCTGCTGTGGGCCTCTTGCTTCTCTGATGTACAAAGGATGCCTGGCTGGATAAACATTCATCCCCCTTATGGGATTCACTGCAACCTACAGCAAAGGTAAGCCTTAAAGGTTTCGCTTTGTTTTTTTGGAAGAGAAAATAAAATATAATGCATATTATGTGTTAATGGGCACTTTTAGGTTTGGGGCTGTCGCAATTCAGTTATTAGTGAGAATTTCCTCATAGAAAGAGGTAATGAAGTCCAGGCTGTTATGCTCACATTCCTCCTCTTCATAGGCTCTATCTTTGATTGCAGTTGCCATGGCAATGAGATTGTTGCAAGAGAGATCATGGCTGTACTTGGGAAAAGAGATGTTCAGAATTCACATTTTTCTCTTTTTCTTTTCTCTCTGCTAGAAAGAAAGAGTGAAGGGGGAAAGAGAAGCAATCTCATGTTCTTTAACCATCTATTATGGCGGGTATGAGGCTAAGTGCTTAATATACACATTGTGTTAAATGTGTATTTGTGTGCATGTGTGTATATAAAATATTTTTATCATAAACTACAACTCACTTACCAAAGAGTGCACAAAATAAAAATGCCCAGCTCAATAATTCATCACAAAGCAAGCACCTATATAAAATCAAGAAAGAGAGATTGCCAGAAGCCCAGGAGTGACATTTACAACCTCTTTCAATTATTACTTCCTCTTTCCCTTTCAAAAGAAAAAGTCCTGACTTTTGTGAAAATCATTTGCTTTTCTTTGCAGCTTTACCACCTATGCATCAATCCCTACATGCTATAATGTAATTTCATCATTTTCTGAAACTTCATATGGATAGAATTGCAGCATGTGTTCTTTTTGTACCTTGTTTAATATTATGTTCATAAGCTTTATTCATGTTATTTGTGGTTGTGGTCTTTCATATTCATTTCTTTAGGATAGTTCATTCTATGAATAGAATCTGAGATATCTGAGATTCTCTGAACAAAATTCTCTGAACAAAAAATCTGAGATATTTTCCTCAAGTATTAAGTAGGCTTTTCCTCAGTCCCAAACATGTCAAGTGTCTGGAGGAAAGCAAGTCTGAGAGGGTCTAGAGGGAGAGGGTTTTTTGTTCATTCTATTGCCAGTGGACTTTCAGTGTAAAGAACTAAGTATTTCCAGTTTGGGATGCTTCTAAACAATTCTATAATGAATATTCTTGTATGTGTCTTTTTCTGTCTGTGTGCCTATATTTCTGTATGTGCCTAGGAGTGGAATTCCTAGATCACAAGATACATTAGCAGATAATGCCAAACAATGTTTATAAGTAGTTGTACTCCTACCTGCAAAGTGTGGGTTTCTGTTTCTCCACCTTCTCATCAATATTTAGTATTCTCAGTCTTTTTAATTTTACCCATTGTGGTGAGTATGTAGTGGTATCTCAATGTTTATTTGTCTTTGAGTATTCTAGGATATGACTGTCTCACTTTGACCTTTTTTTCTAATTTGTAGTACTTCACTTTGTAATTTGGATATGAACAGTATATTATATGTATTGTGAATATCTTAGATCCTGTAGCTTATTTTTGCTCTTTTTATAGTGCCTCTTGGTGATCAGAAGTTATTAATTTTAGTATGGTCCAATTTTTCTGTTTTCCTTTATGATTAGTGTTTTTCATTTTCAGCATAAAAGTCTTTCCTATACCCTCAAATCTTAATGATATTCTTCTATAATTGTCTTCTAGAAGGTTTATTATTTTGTCTTTCATTGGTACCAGAAATTGATTCTTC
>VMDO01010376.1:59627-72205 GCA_007922755.1 Pedetes capensis
TGTGTGTGTGTGTGTGTGTGTGTGTGTGTGTGTGTTACTGGGATTTGAACCCAGGGCCTTGTGCCTGCATGCTCTGAAAGTACTGGACCACTGAGCTGCACCCTCAGCCCATTGTTTTACTTTTTTTTTGAGACAGGGTCTCACTAAGTTATGCAGACTGCCTCTGGTCTTGAACTTGCAATCCTCCTGTCTCCGCCTCCTGAGCCACTGGGATTACAGGCATGTGCCAGGCCAGAAATTGATTCTTGATGGTGTGAGGTAGGGGTTAGATTTCTTTTTTGTTCAATATGAATACCCAAAATGTCTTAGTTCATTTATTGTAAAGAATATCCTTTCCCACTACTTTGTAGTGTCATCTTCATAATAAATGAGGTGTCCATATGGGTCTTTCTTCTCTTTCATTGGTTGATTTGTTTATTCTTGCTCCAATTCCATAGTCTTAATTCCTATGGCTTTATAACTCATCTTTATACCCAGTAATCAGTCTTTCCACTTTGTTGTTCTTATTCAGGAGTGTCTTAAATGTTCTTAGCCCATTGCATTTCCATAAAAAGTTTATAATGAGCTTCCTAATTACACAAAGGAAAAAAAATGTTATTTTCTTTTTTGGAGAGATTACATTGAATCTGTGATATACTTAAGGGAAATTGTACTTTACACTTGATTCTAATTTCCATCATAATTTCTTCCTTCAATTTTTAAGTATACTTTGTAATTTGTTAAGACTTAAATTATGCCCTAGCATATGGTTGATTTCTATAAATTTTCCTCTTGTGTTCAAAAACCAATTTATAGCCTGGAGTCATGGTGTGCATGTCTTATAAATGTCCACTTGTCAAGTATATTGGTTGTATTGTTTAAATCTATATGATAATTTTGATCTGCTTATTGTGTCATTTACTGTGAGAAGTATGTTAAAAGCATACCAGGTATAATAATATTTTTGTTTTTCTCTCAGTTTTGCTCTGTGTATTTTGAGTTTATGTCAGTAGTTTCTACATTTTACATTTTCTGGCAAACTCAATTTTGTCATAGAGAAGTGAACCTTTCTTGATCTCTACTGATACCTTGTTAATTGTATGCACTGTATATTCTCAAATCTAATCCACACTATTGCATTGCATTGTATTTACAACATGTATGTTGTTATTGTTGTTGTTAGGTACCATCCAGTCAGGTCCGACTCATAGAATACTCCCCAATTCTGTGGTAAGGCACACAATCTTTGTTATGTTTAAGCCCATTGTTGCAGGCACTGTGTCAATCCATCTAGTTGAGGGTCTTCCTTTTTTTGTTGACCTGCCACTCTCCCAAACATGATGTCCTTCTTCAGCTATTGGTCCCTCTTGATTACATGTCCAAAATATATAAGACACAGTCTAGCCATCCTTGCTTCCAAGAAGCACTCTGGTTGCACTTCTAGGAGAGATCTGTTGGTTCTTTTGGCAGTCCATGGTATATACATCCTGCAGCTGCAGCCCTATGGCATCCGATCCCATCAGATCTTAGAAACTAAGCAGGGTCAGGCCTGGTTAGTACTTGGATGGGAGACCACCTGGGAACACCAGGTGTTGCAGGCTTGGGAGATGCACCTGGCAACCCGCTCCCAAAAATCAATCTGCCATTGAAAACCCCAGTGAATAGCAGAGAAGCACTGAGAGCAGTGTTTCACCTGTTGTACATAGGGTTGCTATGAGTCAGACACTGACTCGATGGCACCTAACAACAACATAGTATCTATAATATTCATCTCCAGTGCCATAATTCAAAAGCATCAGTTCTTCTCCTATCTACCTTATTCAACATGCAGCTTTCACAACAGTAATATATGTCTGAAAATACCATGACATGAGTCAGGCACACCATCGTCTTCAATGTGCCATCTTTACTTTTCAACACTTTAAGGAGGTCTTTTGCAACAGTTTTTCCCAATGCAAAATATCTTTTGACTGCTGCTTCCATGGGTGTTGATTATAGAACTAAGTAAAGCAAAATCTTGGACAATCTCAATCTTTTCTCCACTTATCATGAAGTTGCATACTGACTCAGTTGTAAGGACTTTTCATTTCTTGATGTTGAGATGCAATCTATACTGAAGGCTATGTTCTTTGCTCTTTATCAGTAAATGTTTCAAATCCTCTTCACTTTCAACAAGAGAGTTGTGTCATCTGCATAACACAAATTGTGAATGAGTCTTCCTCCAATCATGATGCCACATTCTTCTTCATAAAGTCCAGCTTCTTTGATTATTTGCTTAACATAGAGACTGAAGAGGCATGTGAAAGGATACAGCCTTGCTGCACACCTTTCTTGACTTTAAACCAGGCAGTGTTTCCTGGTTCTGTTTGAACAGCTGCCTCCTGGTCCATGTGCAGATTCCTTATGAGTACAATTAAGTGCTTTGGTATCCTCATTCTTTGCAATGTTATCCAAAATTTGTTATGATCCACACAGTCAAATGCCTTTGCATAGTTAGTAAAACATAGATAAATATCTTTCTGGTATTCTCTGCATTCAGCTAATATCCATCTGAGATCATCAGTGATGTCCCTGACTCCCTGCCTTCTTCTGAACCTAGCTTGATTTTCCAGCAGTTCCCTGTATATATACTACTGCGGTCACTTTTGAATGATCTTTAGCAAATTTACTTGTGTGTGTTATTAATGATATTGTTTGATAATTTCTGCATTTGGTTAGATCTCCTTTCTTGGGAATAGGCACAAATATGGATCTCTTCTATTCATTTGGCCAGGTAGCTGTTTTCCAAATCTCTTGGCATAAACAAGTTAGCACCTCCAATGCTGCATCTATTTGGTGAAACATCTCTGTTGGTATTCTGTAAATTCCTGGAGCCTTGTGTTTCACCAATTCCTTCAAGGCAGGTTCCACTTCATCCTTCAGTACCATTGGTTACTGATCATATATAATTTCTTGAAATGGTTGGTCACCCACCAAGTATTTTTAGTATACTGACTCTGCGTATTCTTTCCATCTTTTTTGAAACTTAATGTGTCATTTAATATTTTCACTGTAGAATCCTTCTCTATTGCCACTTGAGGCTTGACTTTTTTCTTCAATTCCTTAAGCTTGAGAAAAAGAAAGCATGTTCTTCCCTTTTGGTTTTCTATCTCCAGCACTTTGTAAATGTCATTATGATATTTGATTTTGTCTTCTTAGCTGCCTTTTGAAATCTATGTTTAGTTCTTTAATTTTGCCATGTCTTCCTTTTACTTTAACTGCTTGATGTTCAAGGGCAAGTTTCAGAGCCTCTTTTGATGTATAATTTGGTCTTTCCTTTTTTCTTGTCTTTTTAATAACCTTTTACTTTCCTCATGAATAATGTCTTTGATGTCATGCCACAACTTGTCAGGTCTTTGATCATTAGTGTTTAACACATCAAATCTGTTCTTGAGATGGTCTCTGAACTCAAGAGGGATATACTCAAGGTCATATCTTCGCTCTCCCACACTTGTTCAATTTTCTTCAGTTTCAGTTTGAACCTGCATATGAGAAGTTGATGGTCTGACCTACAATGAGCACTTATTCTGACTTTTGATATTGAGCTTTTCCATCGTTTCTTTCCATAAATGTAGTGAATCGGTTCCTGTATGTTTCATCTGCTGAATTCCATGTGCATAGTTGTCATTTATGTTGATGAAAAAGCGTATTTGCAATGCAAAGTCTTTGGTCTGACAAAATTCTATTATGTGGTCTCCAGCATCACTTCTGTCACCAAGACCACATTTTCCAAATACTGAGCTGCTGTTTTTGTCTCAAACTTTTCCATTCCAGTCATCAGTAATTATCAGAACATCCTGATTGTATGTTTGATCTATTTCAGATTGCAGAAGCTGCTAAAAATCTTCCCTGTCTTCATTTGTAGCCTTAGTGGTGGGTGCATAAATTTGAATAATAGTCATAGTAACTGAGTTTCCTGTTGTCGTCGTCATTGTTGTTGCTGTTGTTGTTGTTGTTGTTAGGTGCCACTGAGATGGGTCTGACTCATAGCCACCCCTACAGGGTTTTCAATGGCAGATTGTTTCAGGATTGCTTTGGGCATGGTTTGCCACATCCTTCCCCCATTTTTGTGGTGCAGGGAATCAAACCCAGCTCCTCAGAGCATGCAGAATAGCACTCTACCAACTGAGCTAAATCCCAGCCCATTGGCTTTCCTGTAGGCATATGGATATTATTCTATCACTGACAGCATTGTACTTCAGGACAGATCTGGAGATGTCATTTTTGATGATGAATGCAACCCCATTTCTTTTTAATCTGTCATTCCCAGCATAGTGGACCATATGATATCTGATTCAAAATGATCCATGCCAGTCCCTTTTAGCTCACTGATGTCTAGAATGTCAATGTTTATGCATTCCATTTCCCTTTTGATGATTTCTAATTGTCTTGGATTCATACTACATACATTCCATGTTCTAATTATTAATGGATGTTTATAGTTGTTCCTTCTCATTTTGAGTCAAATCACATTAGCAAATGGAGGTCTATGACAAACCACTTCTCAACCACCAATCTAATTTTCCTATCATTCTAACCCACATCTGATTTTTTAACCCTCTAAAACTGCTGAAAGTGTACAGATTAGATTAGGATATAGGTGATATTTAAAGTGTACATTATATTCTTTTGATAAACATTTACATTGTGCAATGATTACAGTTAAACCTATTGATTTATACATCACTTTCCATAGTTATCGTGTATGTGTGTGTGTAAGAGTACTCAATATCTATTCTCTTAGCAAGTTTTTAGTATACAATACAGTATGATTAATTACAGTCCTCATACTGTACATTTCCTATCTAGACTTATTTATATTACAGAACTGCAAGTTCTTTTTTTTTTTTTTTTTTTTTTTTTTTTTTTTTTTTTTTTTTTTTTTTTTTTTTTTTTTTTTTTTTGCGGTACTGTGAATTGAACCCAGGAACTTGCACTTGCATGCTTTGCAAGTGCTAGACCACTGAGCTGCTTCCTCAGCCCGTATTGTTTTTTACTTCTTGAGACAGGGTCTTGCTAAATTACACAGACTGCCTCTGGTCTCGAACTTGAGATCCTCCTGCCTCCACCTCCCAAATCACTGGCATTACAGGCATGTGCCACTGCACCTGGGTACAAATTTGTGCTTTTGACCTACTTCTCCCCATTTCATCCCCCTCCAACCCTGGGTAACCACCATTCTACTCCCTGTTTCTATGTATTCAACTTGTTTTTTTACTTCTTATAAAGTGAGATTATGCAGTATTTTTATTTCTCTGTATTGCTTATTTTGCTTAGCCTAATCTCCTCCAGGTTCATCTATGTTGCAAATGGCAATAACTCCTTTGTTAAGGCTGAATAATATTCCATTGTGTATATGTGTGTATATGTATATACTACACACACATATCACATTTTCTTTATCCAATCATATGTCAACAGACATTTAGATTATTTCCATATCTTGACTATTGTGAGTAACCCTAACAAACATGGGAATATAAATATCTCTATAAGGTGACATCATTTCCTTTGGGTTCCTGTACTGACTTTTGTTTTAAATTCTATTGTGTGTGATATTTATGCAGCTGTCCAAAAATCACTAATTATATGATGTAAATTATTACTTGCCTGAAATATCTTTTTTATTCTTTTACTTTCAACCATTCTGTATTATTACATTTTAGATATTTATCTCTTAGAAACAGAAGGGATATTTTTCTTCTATTCTTGTCTATCTTTTCTTTAAATTGGAGTACATTTACATTTAGTGATATATTTATTTACATTAAATTTATCATCTTAACATTTTCTGTGTCCCCCATCTGTTTTATGTTTCTTTTTGTTTTTTACTGCTGAATTTTTTGCCTTCTTTTGTATTGATGAGTTTTTATTTTCCTATTTTTTCCATTTGTTAACTTGGAAATTGCATATTTTTATTAATTCTTTTAATTGTTAATTTTATTGGTTCCCTTATTGTTACTATGAATTTTGATTTCCTATATATTTGAAACTCTTCATACTTTGTTATTATTTTGTAATGATAGATATTTATTTAGATTAGCAATATATTTGTTCACTAATTTCTCTTCATTCTCTCCTGGATCACCAACTTCCCATCTGTAATCATACTCATTTTATCTGAAGAACATTTTATTTTCAGTATTTATGGGTTGAACTCAAGGCCTCATACATGCTTTGCAAGTGCTCTCCCACTGAGCTGCACCTCCAGCTCATTTTATACTTTTTTATTTGGAGACAGTGTCTCACTTAGTTTCACAAGCTGCCTCCAGCTTTGAACTTGTGATTCTCTTGTCTCCACCTCCCAAATAGCTGGGGTTAAAGGCATACATGCACTACTGCATCTGGCTGAAGAACAATTTTTAATATTTCCTTCAGTTGTGACTCTGCTGGTAACATGTCTCTTAGGTTTTGTTTGCACATAGTTTTTATGAAAAAAATCTTTTTCTAATCTTCATTTTTGATAGATTTTTTTCCCTGGACATAACATTCTATGTGGGCAGTTGTTTTCCTCTCAGCATTTTATAGATATCATTTCACTGCCACCTGCTTTCCACATTTTTTGTTGTGGATTCAGCTGTTAGTCTTACTATTGCTCTTTTGAGGGCACTCTGTCTCTTTTCCTCTGGCTGTCTTTCAGTGGGGCTGAAAAATTCTCTACCATTAGTTCTTTAGGTATTACTTCCATCCTGTTCTTTTACTTGCCTCCTAATATTCTAATTATGAGTATATTAGTCCTTTTCATTGTATCTCCTATATCTCTTATCATCTCTTGTGTATTTGCCATCCTTTTCCTCTTCATGCTTTACTCTATATATTGTCTTCTAACCTATCTTCCACTTTACATATTCTCTCTTCAGTTGAGTCTCAAAAGCTACTAAAGTTATTCATTCAGTTCTTGATTTTGATTATTATATTTTTTAATTCTAGAATTTCTTTTTGTCTCTTTCATTTGGTCCTTAGTTCTCTATCCAAGTCCTCAATTATTCATTTCATTGAAAAAATAATTACATACGTTATATATCTTCTGTTTGCTTTTCTTTATCTTTACCCTTTCCTACCCTGCTGTCTGCTGTCTCTCTGGAAGCCTTATCTGCATGGATTATGTCAATGGATTTTCCTGTCCTGTGGTTCCACCTGTGTTTGGCTAATGGTACAGGCAGGACCAGGGGAAGGGAGGAGAGTAAGATTTGGTATTGAGTTTCCTGGTCCCCCCATATGGGGTCACTGTGTGACAGCCACATTTGCTGACTATAGTCTCCATCTGTAGGTTCTTATAGTTCTGGTAGCTCTTCCTGCCCCTGTAACTCTTCCAAATTAGAGACTATAAAAACTCCTCCTTTTTAATTGCCCTGGGGTACTAAACCATACCTTCTTATCACTACCCACATTTTTGTTAATTATTCATTTATTGAATTCTCCCTCATGTTATCATAATTTGATAATGCCATCTGTTTCTGATTGGAAACCTGACTGTTATGGTTATACTAGAGAACGTTTTTGATTGTTCAAACAGGCCCCATGTGGATCTATTTCTACTGTCCTTCTTTCCTGGTATTTTGTTTTCATATATTCTTGCTTCATGTGGATATTTTGAAATTATGTCCTAACAATTATATGTGCAAAATTGCTTTCAGAAGTGGATTATTCATTTAAAGAGGATTTACATTTTCTCTTGCCGAGCACATAGGATTATTATAGTTCTGGGAGGCTTTGTCTAGTTCTAGTTTAACCTTACTTCCTCAGTACCTCAGCTCAAAGTGGGGGCATTTACAAGCAGTCTTCCTCATAGTGGTAGGACCTAGACTATACTCCATTACTTTAAGTCTGCCTCTTAGTCTCTCTCCAACCCTCCCTGTATTTCCAAATTCCCCCAGGGTAAAGCAGCCTTATCTTCCAGGTTATTTCCTTGAGTTTCTATAATTCTTCACTCCCTTATTTTTAAAACTAGCATTCCTAGTTATCTTCAATAGGAAAATTGCTTTGAATTATCCAGTTAGCCTTTTTCAAATTTGAAGGGAGAGCAACTAATTCATTTATAGGATAAGTATATTCTCTTTTGTTTTATACAAAACTACCTTTGGCCTAATTGAAAAAAAAAATCACTTAAAAATGAACCAGAGTTCTGCACTGTTAGCTACAGAAATAAAAATAATTTAATACTCAACTTGTAAGTCTCTTAAAGATGTCCTCCAGATCTCATTCAATTTTGTATCCTTAGCACCTAGCACAGGACTGGGATTTAGCTCAGTTGGTAAAGTGCTGCCTCTGAGGTCCTGGGTTCGATTCCCAGCACCACAAAAATGGGAGAAGAATGCAGTGATCCACTCCCGAGGCAATCCCGAAACAATCAGCCATTGAAAACCCTATGAGGGTCGCTGTAAGTTGGACACGACTTGATGGCACCTAACAACAACAAGCACCTAGCACAGTAAGTGTTCAGACAATATTTGTTAGAAAAAACAGAGACTAGGTAAAAGGATGAAATATACAAAATGCTAAGAAAGATATTTTATTTTTGGATTGCATTTCTACATCTAAAAGTTCCCATCCAAAGCTGGGTGGGGTGGTACATCCCTATAATCCCAGCACTAGGGAGGCTGAGGCAGAGGGATCACTGCAAGTTCAAGGCAGCCTAGTCTACATAGTGAGACTCTGTCTCAATCAATCAATCAGTCAATAAGACCCCATCCAGTATCTTCCTTGCCAATTCTTCCTTTTCAAGACAAAAATTTTAAATGAGTGCAACATTTTAGGGCCTCCATTCTTAGTTCCCACCTCCCAAATCCTGTAAATGATTCACAAGTTCATGATTACTCTAGTTTCCTTCCAGGAGTCTCAAGGGACGTGGAGGACTATTAGATGATAGTCCAGTACAAAGCATCAGATGTGTCTGCTCACTGTCAATCCAATAATGCTTAGCAGTAATGCTTAGGAGCGTAATACATTTGGCAATTTTAGACCAAGAGCCTCACATAAAAGAACAGAGAGAACTTGAGACGTGGAAGGTAGGCAAGGGCGAGATTATGGAAAGTTTCATAGACTGTGGCGAGGAGCTTAGACTGTCAGAGGAAGAGAGGAAAACACCAAAGAGCTTTAAACAATGCCATATCAATGGAAGATGATCCAGTCAGGATGCAGGTGAGGGTAGGAAGGAGGCCCGTGCTGAACTCTAGGTGGAAGTCCGTTAGAATCGGCGAGGAGCTTCAATATGTGTAAAGTCCTTTACTTCTGCAAACTGATCATAGAGAAATCTTCATGAAGCCACAGTTGTGGGCTGGGAGAGAGAAAGCAGAGTAGACAGGGTGGGCTGTGGACATTTAGGCCACTTTTTCATATAACTTATCTTGTGCCTTCAGGCTCTGCTTATGTCTGATCTCATATAAATCACTTCCATAATGGAATACTCTGTGCACCCTAACAGTTGATTTTTTTACACAGCCAGGCAGGCATATTGATATCAGGCTTGCATTTTCTCCTTTTAGAGCCCTTACACATTCTGGTATTCTTTTTGTCTTCTCACTCCATCAAAACAGACTTCTATTTACTCACTGTCCCATAGCATGGTGCTTCATATACTAACACATTACTGTTATTAATACATGGCCTTCCTTATTAGTGGAATCGGACCCTACATATTGTTGTTGTTAGGTGTTGTGGAGTTGAATCCAACACATAGCAACCCTATGTACAACAGAACAAAACACTCGCCGACACTGCGCCATGCCCTGTGCTATGGACCCTACATAGGTTTATGTTTTCTTTCATTCCACAAGCAACCAGTTCTTTATGTTTATGTCATAGAACAATGTTCCTGGTTCCTCAGAATTAAAACTCTTCCCTCAGCAGAAATGAAAAAATTTGTTCCTGTTGTTGGAGCAATAGTTAGCCATCAATCCTGAAAATCACTGCCAACTTTCTTTGATTTGATTTAAAAAAATTCCCAAAGCCAGTCAGGGAGGTACAAGCCTGTTAGCCCTGCACTCAGTAGGCTGAGGTGGGAAAATCAGCATAAATTCAAGGCCATCTTAGGTTATACAGGTCTAGGCCAGCCTGGGCTACAGAGCCAGACCTTGTCTCAAAAAAAAAAAAAAAAAAAAAAAAAAATCCCAGCTTCCCATGGCTTTCTGCCTACTGGAAATAGTGCTGCCTAGCTCCATGCCTCTTACCAGTGGTTTAAAGAAGCCACATAGGGAAATGTCCATAGCTGTATTTCTACTGTCACATGTTGTTCTAGAACCTTGTTAGCCGTCAACAATGAGCAAAGTCCATCTTCCCTTCCCTCAAATATGAATGAGCCTTGTGCCTGCCCCAGTGGCTGTGATGTGATGGAGGTGGCATGAGGAACTTCTGATGTTAGGTCATAAAAAGCTTGAGAACACTGAGCTGTCCTGAAGGAAGTCCCGCTACTTCAAAGCTCCATTCTGGAAAGGCCATACAGAGACAGAAATAAAGATAGAGAGACAGAGAGAGAGAGAGAGAGAGAGAGAGAGAGAGAGAGAGAGAGAGAGAGATCATAGAGATAACCCCAAAGAGCCTCAGGTATTTCAGCCCCTAGGTTTGCATCTTCCCATGCAACTGACAGGCAAAACCCAGGAAGTGGATCCTCTGAAGGCTCACATACTCCCATGTCTGCCATGTAGCTTCTGAGTAGCTCCAACTAACATCAGGTAACCAGAGATGAACTATTCTTTCCATGTTGTTGTTGTTAGGTACTGTCGAGTTGTACTATTGTCAGGGCTTCTATTCATAGGGTTTTCAATGGCTGATTGTTTTTTGGGAGTGGGCTGCCTGGTCCTTCTTCCAACCCTATGTTGTTGTTGTTGTTGTTGTTGTTGTTAGGTGCCGTCGAGTCAGTATCTGACTCATAGCGACCCTCATAGGGTTTTCAATGGCTGACTGTTTCGGGATTGCCTTGGGAGTGGATTGCCGTGTCCTTCTCCAATTTTTGTAGTGCTGGGAATTGAACTCAGGACCTCAGAGACTGCAGGGCAGCATTCTACCCACTGAGCTAAATCCCAGCCCTTCAACCCTATAGCACTTGGTATTCCTAGGTGGTCTTCCATCCAAATACTAGCCAGGCCCAACCCTGCTTAGCTTCCAAGGTCTGATGGGATCAGAAACCACAGTGGTATTGGCTGCAAGCATTCCTTCCATACCCTACAAAAATTGCAGATTTGTGAGCAAAATATATGTTATTTTAAGCCACTACAGTTTTGGAGGAGGTTTTCATGCAGGAATATATAGGGAAACACACCTTTTATTACCAGAGTTCAAACCTGAACTATTATTTAATGCCTTTTCTGCTTAAAAAAGAAAAGTGGAAATTTGAGATCGTAGATGTGCCCTTGGGTGGTAGAATAGAAAGACAAGCCAAGGGGATTTCAACTCTATATGGAGGTTACTGTGTGAAAATAACACAAGAGATATTTTTTCAGGGATTTTGGGAAGTTGGAGAAAGAAAGAATTAAAGAATAATTGAAGTGGTTCAAAAGGAAGAGAAGCCTGTGACAAGCTACACCTGGTACCTCCATATCAGAGGGCAGGGGATGATCATTATGATTCTCCAAAAAAGGTATTCACTACCCCACAATGGGGCTGGGATTTAGCTCAGTGGGTAGAATGCTGCCCTGCAGTCTCTGAGGCCCTGAGTTCAATTCCCAGCACCGCAAAATTGGGAGAAGGACCTGGCAATCCACTCCCAAGGCAATCCTGAAACAGTCAGCCATTGAAAACCCTATGAGGGTTGCTATGGGTGGGATATCGACTCAACAGCACCTAACAACAACAACAAACCCCACAGAAGTATATGAGACCTCTGCTTTTCATAGTGCCTATCCTTCCCCAAAAGAAAGAAGGTCTTTCCCTTTACTCTCCCCTGCTCCCTCCTGTCTTTCTAGAACATCAGGCCTGAGTGATCAGGAGACAGGTAAGTGACTATCCATGGTACTGCTGTAAGACTAATGGGCCTTTTGAATCCCTTCTACTCTGGGCCATGTTTATGCTTTTACAGCAACTCACATCTACAGGCTCTGTGATTTACAAAGACAAAGGCATATTTGGTCTTTTGATTATCTATAATTTTTTTTCAGTACTGAGGGGCTGAACCCAAGGCCTCGCATATACTTTGCAAGTGCTCCAGCACTAAGCTATACCCCTAGCCCCCTTTCCTATTTCCTAAATTGAGACAAGGTCTCACTACATTATGCAGGCTGCCTCTGGCCTCAAACTCGTGATCTCCCTACCTCTGCCTCTTGAGTCACTGGGATTAGAGGAGTGTGCCACTGCGTCCAGGTAATTATCTAGAATTTGTTGTAGGATGTGATAATAAAGAATAGTTCTAAAAAAGAGCATCATTGTTGGGCACTGTGGCACATGCCTGTAATCCCAGCGGCTGGGGAGGCGGAGGCAGGAGGATCGCAAGTTCAAGACCAGAGGCAGTCTGAGTAACTTAGTGAGACCCTGTCTCAAAAAGTAAAAAAATGGGCTGAGGGTGCAGCTCAGTGGTCCAGCACTTACAGAGCATGCAAGTGCGAGGCCCTGGGTTCAATCCCCAGTAC
>VMDO01010377.1:0-71944 GCA_007922755.1 Pedetes capensis
ATTGTTGCTGTCGTCAACCAGAAACTATGACATTCTCCTGTAATCCCAGAAACTTGGGAAGCTGAGGCAGAAGGATCATGGTTTCAAAGCCAGAAGCTGCCTGTGCAATTTGGCAAGGCTTTTGTATCAAAAAAAATTGAAAAAGGGGGTGGGTGTGCAGTTCATTAGTAGAGCACTTGCCTAGCATGCAGGCAGCCTTGAGTGCAACCCAGAAGGAAGGAAAGGAGGGAGGGAGGGAAAGAGAGAGAGAGAAAAAGAGAGGAGAGACAGGGTGGGGGGGAGGGGAGGGAGAGAGGGAAGAAAGAAAGAAAGAAAGAAAGAAAAGAAGGAAAGAAAGAAAGAATCTAATTGTTCCTTTACTGGAAATCTGCCTTTTCTGTCAGCTTTTAAGATTTTCTTTATCCTTGATGGTCTGTAGTTCAGCTACAATGGATGCATAAATATGTGTTTATTTTTATTTAGGCTAAGGAAGATCTGTTGTACTTCTGCAGTCTCAAAGTCTGATTTTTAAACAATACACTAAAATCATTAGCTATTATTTTTTAGCATGTTGACTCTCACCCTTTCATATTCTTTTATGATTCATTAAATGTGTTACACTCTTTTTATCTAAAGTGTCTTATTTTTCATCTCTTTGCCTCTTGAGTTGTATTATCTCATTTCTTCACATCTCTTTTCTAGCTCATTAATTTTATTCTCAGCTGTGACTAAGTGTTATTTTATTCATCAGTAGAGTTCTTTATTTCAATGCCTTTATTTTTTACTTTTGTACTTTCAGAGATACTATATGCTTCTTGGTTTAGACCTCAGACCAAAATTAAGATGCCTGAGTTCAAATTCTTATTCTATCCTTTATTGTCTGTGAGACCTCAGGAAAATTAGTTTAGTTTTCTCATCTGGTATCCTAGGATAATGATAGTATAGATAGCTAGTAGTTTAAAATGAGGGTTACTAAAGTCACAATACATAAGAGAATTTAAGCAATGTCTGGCAGGTACTGGGTGCTGTTTGCTAGCCACTGTTAATATGAAGTTTGCTTTCGCTCTTGCCTCATGATTTCTTTTACTTTCAAATCATTTAAATGTACTTATTCTTAAATTCCCATCTGATTGGCCAATAATCTGAAATTCTTAGATGTCTAATTCTATTTTGTTGTCTTTTGCTCATGACAGATTTGGATTGTTTTGTGTTTTGAAATTTGGGGTTATAAATATCTCTTCATTAAGGCTTTACATAAGAATTCTCTATGACCTGAGAGGAACTCTGGACCTCTGGATAGATTGTGTTTCTGCCAGACTCCATATGTTAATATCTTGACTCAAGGTGAGGAATTTGTGCTCTTCCAATACTGAGAGATCAGGTAGGAGATTTATGAAAGACCTTTGTAAAAAAGCTAAAACTATAAAGCTCTAGATTTTAGCTTCTAGAACAGAAATATGCTCACAACCTTAAAACAGGCAAAGAATTAATAGCTAGGATGAAAAACACACTTCGTGATAAAAGATTGATACACTTTTGGACTTGAAAAATATTTTTTTAGAATTCAATTCATCAAGACACCATTTAAATTCATCCATCAAGACACCATTTAAGGAAGGGCTGTCTAAATAAGACCTCATACTCAGAAACTATAAATTTAAAAAAAAAATGTGCAACTTGGGTAACTCCCTTGCCTTCACTGCTGCATCGGTACCCCTCACAAAAAAGGAAGAAAGCAAAAAAGAGAACTTTTGAACTACAAAGATTTTTCCCTAAACCAAGTCAACAAACTAGGAAACACTTGCAACATAATCGCAAATTATTGCCACTATGTGGCAGGCAGAATAATGAGTACCCAAAGATGTCCTGATGTTATATTACATGGCAAAGGGAATTAAAGCGTTTGCTAATCCAGTAGACTTAAAATGGGGCTGTTGTGTAATCACCAAAGTACTTAGAAACGAAAAAGGGGGAAATCAAAACAAATGGCAGTGTGGAAAGGACTAAGCTGTCCTCCTTGGCCTTGAAAGAGGAACAGAGGTACAAGTGGCCTCTAAAAACTGGAAAGTCAAGGAAATGAGCTCCTCTTGAGAGCCCCCAGGAGGAATTTAAAAGCCTTGACAAGCCAGGTATCGGGGCACATGCCTGTACTGTTAGCAACCTGAGAGGCTAAGGCAAGAGAATCACAAGCTCAAGGCCAGAGGCAGCCTGCGCAACTTAGACCCTGCCTCATAATAGAAAATATAAAAGGGTAATGGAGGCACAGCTCAGTGGCAGAGCACGTGCCTAATATGTGCAAGTCCCTGTGTTCAACCCTCACCCCAACAACTACAAAACCCCTCCAACACCTTGATTTTAGCCCAGCATGACCCATTTCAGACACCTGATCTCCGTAAATGGAAGATAATAAACTAACGTTGTGCGAAGTCACTAAAGTTATAGTGATTTTTTTAGTGCTTCCATAAACTAATGCATACTACATGTGTTAGACTTTTGTTACTATTGATAAGTACCTGAGAAAAATAAAGGGAAGAATTACTTGTTTTGGCTCACAATTTCAGAGGTTTCAGTCCATAGTTCTTGTCTTGGTCTATGGTAAGGCAGAACATCATGGCAGTGGGAGCACATGGTGGAGGTGACTCACTTCATGATAGACAGGAGAGAGAGAGAGAGGGAGGGAGGGAGAGAAGAGAGTTAGGATTTCAACGTAGGAATGCAAACATTTATTCCATAACACTTGGTAATGAGGTCAGCTTGCCTAGACTGAACCATATTTTCCAGAATTCCCTTCCTTGTATGTATCTGTTAGAATGGGCCTGGAGAGATTATTTTGGGATAATTGGAGGGCAAATATGGGCTCACATATCCACGCGCACACATGCACACATCATAGTCATCCTTATCACTGTGTGCTGCCTTACCTTGTTGGAGTGAGGCAACAGCCAGACCTTGGGCCTTCCCCTGGGTTCTCTTCAGCCTCTCTTAGCTCCTCAACCTCTCCACATGTGTATATTTAACATGACTTTCTGTCTTTATGGGCTTCAGTTCATGCTTATGGCTCTAGCTTGTTGCTATCCATTTCACCTTCCTCTAGCTTCTGCCAGCCCTATAGATTTCTAACTCCAGTGTCAGGGCAAAGAATGGTTTTATAAAGACTACTTAACTAGCTTCCACAATTGCGTAATGTCAATTCCAAAAAAAACAAAAAACAAAAAAAAACATAAACACACACTTTATATATATGGTCTCCTAGCTGGGCTGGGGTTTAGCGCTGCTCTGCATGCTCTGAGGCCCTGGGTTCAATCCCCAGCATTGCAAAAAATAGGAGAAGGACCTGGCATCCCACTCCTGAAAGAATCAGCCATGGAAAACCCTATGAATAGCAGAGGAGCACTGACATAGTAGCAGTCATGGCACAGCATCAGGAAGTGTTTCGTTCTGTTGTACATAGGGTCACTATGAATTGGACCTGACTCCATGGCACCTAACAACAGTGTCCTAATTCTATTTCTGTAACTGACTCCTAACTGACATACCTTTGTCCTGCAGAACCCACTTTTTTTAATTCATTACTTCATTAGTAGCATGGACAGAGTTTTTGGCTGACAGTAGAATGTAGGGCATCCAGAGTCCTACCCTCTGGAATTCCACACCTTCAAGAATCCAAAGGAAATGAAATACCCCACCCCCTTCAGTGATGAAGCATCACTTAACATCCAGCAATGGCAATAAGATGCCCCGTGGCCCTGGGGAGAGAAGGCAGTTTAGTCCAGAAGGATACAGAAGAAAAGGGTAAGAGGGACATCCTGGGGAGCTCTTGATAGAAGCCAAGACAGACGGTGGATCCTGAATGGAGAACAGAAGCTGGAGCTCCTTTGGAGTTTCAGGCGCAGAACATTGTAAGAGCCTTGAGGTGTCCCCGTGCCTATGAAAGGTGTGGGTGCTTTTGGTGCATGCGAACATGCCTGTCTATACCACCCACGCACCTAGCAGGTGGCGTTAGTTTGGAACGACATTCCCCATATTTCTGGCTGCTCTAAGTGCCAGTGATTCAGAGTACAACTCAGAGTTTTAAAAATTAGTAAAGACATTTCAAGGAATGCTGATTTATCACCTACACAACCTACAAGTGGCTTTCCCTCTCTAAATATTCAGGATAGTTTTTAACGTTCTAGACTCTTGGAATCTTTAGACGCCAAATACAAATGAGATCGAAGGAAACTATTGGTAAGACTGTCCTCATGGGGCACAGTGGCTCACACTTGTAATCCCAGCAACTCGGGAGGTGAAGGCAGGAGGATCGCAGGTTCCAGGCAGAGGCAGGAAGATCACAGGTTCAAGGCCAGAGGCATCCTGCATAACCTAGGGAGACCTTGTCTCAATTTAAAAAATAAGAAGGCGGGGCTAGGGGTACAGCTCAGTGGCAGAGCACTTGCAAAGTATGCACAAAGCCCTGTGTTCAGCCTCCTAGTACCACACACAAAAAAGGGGAGGGGGAGGAGGAAGGAAAGAAAAAAGAGAAAGAGTTCTTCTTGGTCTCCTCTGATCTTTACTGTGGAATGAGCCCTCAAATCTTGGAGTACTGAGGAAGCACAGCTAGTGAGGGAAGAAAGAGAACAACCTTCCAGAAGGCACCCCTGGGTTAGGTGGGGGTCCTATTGCTGACTGTGAAGAGAAATACCCAGAAGGTGATAATCTAGAAGGTGAGAGAAACTTTCCTCAGAAGACTACTTCTACCTCACGCTCACAGGTTGGTTTTGCCAGTAGACATTTGTCTTGGCACGGGAGGCTACCTTTTGTTACTAACAGCTGGGACACCTGAAAGCTAGCTGCCTTCTTAGACGTGTAAGGAAAACATTTATTCTAAAGTCTTGATAGCTCTTTCCCATAAGCGTTCCACTTCCTCTGCGTTTTCTATCTCTGTGACAGCACAGGCAGTGATGTTCATGTTTGTAGGCCAGTGCATCACAGAGAGGTTCTCCGTCCTCAGTGCAGTCCATTTAAGAAGGCAGGAAGGTCTGTAAATGCACCGTGTTTTTTTTTTTTTAAGATGTTGAGTTCTGTGGTTTATGAAAGCAGTTTTTTTCTTTTATTAGTAAATAATGATGTAGTACAGAGTAATACAGCATTGGCTTTTTCCATTATGCATCCTTAACATCACTTCTGGCAACACTTCCATCAACCCACAAAGTTTTAGAGCCTTATGGCTAATATGGAGTAAAACTCACATGCGTATTTGGGTTATGTTCCCCTATTTTTCCAATGTGGTCATGAAGTTGCACTGTTTTTGTTGAGATCATCCTCTCCCCATTCATCCCCCCACATTGACCATCCTCCTCAACCCGACTTCCCCAGGCTTTGCTTCCCTCTGCTAGTTCCCTCCCTCCTTCTTTCTACTCTTTGCATTCTTTTTAAAATGAACTTAAGGGGTTTCTGTAGCTCTGATTTTCACATTCCTTCCTCTGTGTTCCCATAGAACCCTTAACAGAGGTCATTCTTTTTATCTTCCTTAATGATCAGTTTTGTTTGACTCTCCTGTTCCAGCAGACGATTCTAGCATATCACTCGGAAAGACGGTTACTGCATCAGTGATGAATCTTGAAATATTCAGTCATCCAAGAAGCCAGTCTTTAAGAATAGCTGAGGTTTTACTATATGTCTTAAAATGAAATTGAATTTCAGTGAGCTTAATTGAAGAACGGGCTGGGATTTGGCTCAGTTGGTAGAGCGCTGCACTGCAGTCTCTGAGGTCCCAAGTTCAATTCCCAGCACCACGCAAATGGGAGAAGGACCTGGCAATCCACTCCCAAGGCAATCCCGAAACAGTCAGCCATTGAAAACCCTATGAGGGTCGCTATGAGTCGGATACCAACTCGACGGCACCTAACAACAACAACAACAACAATTGAAGAACAAAGAAAGGCCTGTGGTTGGTTTACATTAATTAATCAGTAGACTTGAGTTCTCTGCCACATCGCAGCGAATGAGGCTAACGTGATGCCTTGGAGCTTAAGATCTCCACTCTTGAGCATCCTGATGTGTATCTTATGTTTTCTAGGTTTAAAATTGTACATATTTATGGAATAGAGTGTGATAATTCAATACGTTTATACAACATGTAATGATCAAGTCGGGGTAATTAGCATTTCCATAACTTTAAGTATTTATTATGTCTTCAACTCCTCTCTTCTACTTCTTTATAGAATATATAAGTTACTGCAAGTTGTCATCATTCTACTGAGCTGCAGAGCACTGGGACTTATTTTAATACCTATTATCCAACCTCCTCTATCCACCCAAGCCCTCCCCTTCATAATCCCTAGTAATTGCTATTCTCCTTTCCACTGCTATAAAGTCAGTCTTTCTAGCGTCCACATATGTAAGTCAGAACTGATGTGCACCAGGCATGGTGGCGCACGCCTGTAATCCCAGCGACTCAAGAGGCAGAGGCAGGAGGACCATAAGTTTTTAGACCAAAGGCAGTCTGTATAATTTAGCGAGACTTTGCCTCAAAAAGTAAAAAAATGGGCTAGGGGTACAGCTCTGTGATACACCACTTGTAAAGCATGCAAGCGGGAGGCCCTGGATTCAACACTCAGTACCACAAAAAGAAAGAAAGAGAGAGAGAGAGGGAGAGGATGTGCAGCTCGGCACTTCCTGTGTGGGCAGTCCCAGGTCTCCCTTCTGCTGCACTGTTTTTTTTTGTTGTTGTTGTTGTTTTTTAAGCCATATCCACATTTCTTTTTCCAAATAAAATATGATTCTAGTCATGGTGGTACATACCTGTAATCCCAACACTGTAGAGGCTGGGGCAAGAAGATCACAAATTTGAGGCCAGCCTGGGCTACATAGTGAGACATTGTCTTAAAAAAAAATTAATCTAAGTACATTTCTTTGTGGATACAAGTACCAGTATAGTGCACCTAGGGCTGCTTTCTTTCTTTAGAGTGAAAGTAGAAATGAGCACTGACTTGGCCAAAAAATAATTTTTATACACACACACATGGCCTGCAGCAGTACCACTGTGGCATCCAATCCCATTAGATCTCCGAACCTAAGCAATGCCAGGCCTGGTTAGTACCTGGATGCGAGACCACCTGGAAACACCAAGTGCTATAGTCTTGGGAGAAGGACCTGCCAACAGACTCCCCCCACAAAAAAATCAGCCATTGAAAACCCTATGAATAGCAAAGAATCATTAGCAATACTGTTTCACCTGTTGTCTGTAGGGTCGCTATAAGCCAGAAACCAACTCAATGGCACCTTAACAACAACAACACTTATATATATTAGGAAGAAGGACCTGGCAATCTACTCCCAAAACAATCCACCATTGTAAACCCTATGAACAGCAGAGAAGCACTGACAATTGCTGGGCATGGCACAGTATCAGAGATTGTTTTCATTCTGTTGTACATAGGGCCACTATGAGTCAGACACAACTCGACAGCACCTAACAACCATATATATATATATATATATATATATATATATGGCTTTAGATACACTATATAATATTAATGTAGTTTTTCTTAAACTTCTTTTATATGAAACAAAACTAGATATTTGGGGTCATAAAGAGAAAAAATTGTAGACAGAAGAAATTTATTCCTAGGAAAGATAATCATTTTAATGGCTGCCCTGGGGAAAAATGCAGATGAGGGTGAAGCTGTCCCAAATTAGCAATTAGATAAATCCTGAGGATTTAAATTCCTTTTTCAAAAATGCCACAGTTCTGCTAGAAACTGAATATACATGATTGCAGCTATATATTTTTTTGACCGATGCTCTTGCAGCTGTGTTCGTCTGGCCCCACCAAGATGCCACACTGAGTCAGCCCTCTCTGTGTCCTTGTCTCTGCAGCGCAAATCTGTCCAAGGCTGCCTGGGGAGCACTGGAGAAGAATGGCACCCAGCTGATGATCCGTTCCTATGAGCTTGGGGTCCTTTTCCTCCCTGCAGCATTTGTGAGTTCATATTCCCACTGCCCAACTGGTCACGTGTGAAGCGAATTAGATATTTGTGGATTTTTTTTCCTTAGTCACAGTGATCTGCCCAAGGTTGACAGGTCACAAGGTCAAGATGGCATAGTTCTCTTAGTTACTTGTCTGCACCAACCAACTTACCAAGCACTCACCTGGGTGCAGTGAGATACCCGATTAGAGATTGAGAATGATAACAGTGTTTAAATAAGTATCATGCAACATGGCATGAAGGTCATCACAAGGTGGTAAATGACAAGCTATCAAAGGGATGGCCCAGCCAAACACAAGGTATTTTAGGTGGACGCGATTAGAGGATGCAGTTGGGAAGCAGGAGGACTCAGCAGGGGGCTGAAGAGCACGAAGGGCTTAGGATACAGAGAGCAGAGTGGGCAGGACATCACATCTGGAAAGGAATTGGCAGGAGCAAAGCTGGTAAGCAGAGGAGCTCACATTGCCTGGGTTCAGGGATTAGCAAAGGGGGTGTGCACCGTGCCCAGTGAGCCCTGGAAAGCCACCGCCTTGGAAGCTGTCTCTCAAGATGTCCAACAGCCGGCTCATCTCCCAGCTTGAAATGGCTCACAGTTTCCACGTCCAAACACCAGATGATGGGGCTGGCTGGTATGAAGGGACCAGGTTGTACACGGCATCTGTTTCGCTAAACTCTAGAATCACACTTAGCCCAGAAAGGCATTCCCCCTGAGAGTCGCCCGGGCCCCAGGACCTCCACTCTCACCGCCTCTCACTCAGTCTGGCACATGCTTGGCTGTGGAACACAGTCAGCATCGCCCATGTGGGGAGATGACTAGGCTTTCTCCCTCTTTTCCCTTTTTACCACTCATTACGGTTGAATTCATGACAAGTACACACGACACAGCTCTGTTGTGAACCACTCTGACTGGATCAGAGTCAGCTGAGGGGATGCTGTGTGCTTATCTGGAAGCTTGATCTGGACCCCCGTAGTACGAGGGACTCACTGTCTTAGACCGGGACTGGAGAACACCCTCCGCAGGCTGCCTGGTTCCTCACGCCATGCTCCAGGGGCAGCTCTTCTCTGCCTTTCTCTCTCCTCCCCTTTTCTATCCTCAAGGCTCTTGTCATGAGATTTGATCACATTTTGCTTCTTTCCTACTGAGCGTAAGCAGTTCTGCATGCTGCTTACAGTCAGCTGCCACAGCTCTGGATGGTACGTGGTTACCCTGCAAGGGTACAGACACGGACGTGGGCAAGGACGTGACGGCCCTGAGGTTCCCCAGCCTGAGTGAGTCCAGGCCTGAGACCTCAGTCTTCTCACTGACCCGCTCTGTGTGTTTTCCTCTCTGGCACACTTCTGGGAGGCAGTGAGAACACAGCTCTAGGGTAACAGTATTTAGTCATTTTCTGTGGTTTAGTGGCTGTGGTGTAACCTAGGGAAGAATTATATCCCAGGCATGAGCTAAGTGATGGAATGCATTCCATGTCACCCTTGCTTGCCTTTTGTTGTCTGCATTTGCAAAATGCTAGTCTTTTGTAACTGTTGTGACCTGATGCCTGATTGTAAAAATGGTGATAGGAAAGAAATAGACTGCCATTCCACGTCCTCTAGGCCCTCACCTGCTAATTTTAACCTTAGATATTCTTTCTCTATATATTAGAGAGGAAAATTTTTTAAGTGAGAATAATCACTTAGAATCTCCAAATTGACCTTGTACTTGGCTCTTCTATATTTTTAGAAAAAGAAAAAAAAACAAAACCAGTATAGCACATTTCAGGTAAAATAGATATGCCATCATTTATGAAGACCGTCAGGCAAAAACGCAGTAAAAAATGGATGCACCCCTTCTGTGCTATGCCACCAGATTTAAACGCAAGGCCCCAACCAGGGCGACCATGTGGTGAACATACTGACTGGAAGCTACACTTGAGATTGTATCTTTCTAAGTCTTTAAGAGATTTATCAAAAGCATTATAATAGTGGCCCAGCGAAGAATTGACAAAATACCTGTGGCCCTTTATGCATTGTCTTTTCGTTCTTATATATCTAGAAAGTTGAAGAGTGAGAGATAAGGAACAAGAGGAAAATAAAATAGGGAAAGAAAAGGAGACAAATACTAGAAATTTGCGGATATACCAGTCAGCTAACTAAAGAGAAATTCCCTGTGGCCTCTGAATGTATGGACTTACTCTAATTCACTCTTTTCACTTTTTTATATGCATCTTATAAAGTATATATATAGTTATAGTTATAGTTATTTTTAAAAAGCATACTAAACGCGTAAAGATTCTCCACCAGTTTGTTGGCTTATCTCAAGATAGAGCCTGGAACAGTGTTTGGCAGTGGCTTCGTCTATGACCCTGATAAACACCTGCAAATTCACTGTCTTGTCCCTAGCCATTTTCCCGCTTGGTTGGGTTGTCTGTGTCCGTTGTTGTTGTTGTTGTGGTGGTGGTTGTTGTTGTTGTTGTTAGGTGCCCTTGAGTCATGTCCGACTCATAATGACCCTCATAAGGTTTTCAGTGGCTGATTGTTTGGGGATTGCATCGGGAGTGGATTGCCGCATCCTTCTCCCTTTTTTGTGGTCCTGGGAATGAAACTTGGGACCTCAGAGACTGCAGAGGGGTGCTCTACCAACTGTGCTAAATCCCAAGCCCCCTGTGTCCTTTAGTGAATCATAAATGACTAGGGCAAGTTGCTAAAGTTAGGTGTTGTGGACATTGCCCTCCTAAGGAACTAATGGTCATAAAAGTCAGACAGTAAGACGAGAAGTGTCCCAGATGTGAGCTGAGTGCGAGGACACGAGGGAGAGATCCAGCCTGAGTGAGCAGAACCAGAACCCAAAGGCTAAAAATCAAGGCCTTGGTGTTCTTTTGGTTGTATTTTACAAAAACCAGCTGAAGCCCATAAAAGAAGAGAATTTAGAAAAGATGCTGAAGGAAGCCATGGAATCAAAGGAATTACTGAAGACTGAGATTTGGGAGGCGGGTCCAGGCCAGCCCTGGGACATGAGCAGTAGCTCTTCTCTCTGGTTGCTGCCACTGGTGGCTCCGCAGCCCAGGGGCTGGCCACAGCACTTCAGTGACTTCTCAGGCTTAGTTCTGTCTTTCATGCCTTGGGGCTGTCCCAATGTCCCTGAAAGGTGAGCCTGTTTCCAGAGGAGGAAGAGTTGTGAGCTAGAAAGCCACCCCAAGAGGTGAGCTGGCCTGCTGCTTGTCAGTCTGTGGAAGGCAGCGTCAGGACTGGGGGATATGGAAGACTGTGTCTTTAAGCAGCTATATTTAGCATCTGTGGTACTTACTGTTATGTGAAAAGCAGCAAGCCAGGGCTGGGGATGTAGCTCAGTGGTTAGTGTTTGCCTAGCAGGCACAAGACCCTGGGTTCGATCCCTAGCTTCCAGAAAAAAAAAGAAAGAGAAAAAAAAAGAAAGGAAAACACAAAAAGGAAAGAAAGGGAGAGAGAGGAGAGAGAGAGAAGCAGCAGACCTTTGCTTGGCTTTCACAGAAGTGGTATCTGTGGTATTGACTTTGAGGGAACCCAGAGATCTGGGCCATAAGATAACCTGTCACTTTGCCGAGCTGTACGAGGGTTGGAATGGGTACCTAGCTTTGAAGGAGGGGTGTGCCATGGAACTGCTCACTGGTTCCCCCTCAAAGCACACCCCACACTCAGAGCTGAGTGTTCAGTGACCTGGGGTTGACCTCATCCATGCTAGCTCAGCTCCACAAGCACCCCGTGCCTCCTGCGATGGGCCCTGGGGATAGAATGAAGAATGAGCCGGGGTCTTCATTCTTGGGAAACTCAAGGGTAAGTAAAAGGAATAGAGATGAGTGTTACCATGTGTGATGAGCGCCATGATGTGAGACTTTCAGACTGGAAGGAGTCCGAGAAGACAGAGCGCAGCGTGTGCCTAGGGACCTGGGAAGGCTCCTGGGAGGAGGTGGCCTTCCCTCTGGTCCATGAGATAGGAGTGCATGCCTGACCACTGTCACACAAAGAGGCCTCCAGACAGACAGCACAGTGGGTGTTGCACTCCAGAAAGATGACCCAGTTCCATGGCCTGGGTAGGGGTGGGGCAGAGACTGGGAGAGGCTGGAATCCTGATCTAAGGACTGGACCGTGGCACACACTGGAGTTGGACTTTGTCCCCTCAGACAGTAGAAAGCCATCAGTTTCTCAGGCCAATTTTCATAGAATCCAAACCTTATAAAATAGAATTCTTAAAGTATGATGAACATTGTTGTTGTTAGGTGCTGTCAAGTAGGGTCTGACTCATAGTGAAACTGTGTACAACAGAAAGAAACGCTACCTGATACTGTGCCATGCACACGATCTTATGTTTAAGCTCATTGTTGCAGCCACTGTGTCAGTCCATCTAGTTGAGGGTCTTCCTGGTTTTTTGGCCACTCTCCCAAACATGACATAGTATACAGGAGGTATTTGAGGATTAGGACATTGTGTTGTTGTTGTTAAGTGCTGTCGAGTCCAACTCATGAAGATCCTATGTACAATAGAACAAAACACTACTCAACACCACCATGCCCAGCATTGTTGTCAGTGCTTCTCTGCTATTCATGGGATTTTAATGGCTGATTGTTTCAATGGCTGCAAGAGCCTTCTCCCAAGCCTGAAGCACCTAGTATTCCCAGGTGGTCTCCCATCCAAGGATTAACCAGACCCTCCCCTGCTTAGCTTCTGAAATCAAATGGGATTGAACACCAGGGTGGTATGGCTGTAAACGTATAGGACATCGTAGATATCATCAAAATCATCTTAGTCATTTAAACCACATTAGCCAAACAGTCTGATTATCAATGAATTACTGTTACTCTGACCCCACTGTCATGCTCTGAAGTGTGGAAACCACGCTTGACAACTCCACCCCTGTATCTGTTTAATCACCAGGTCTTGTCATACCTCACTCTTTAATGCTGCTTGATAGTCTGTCATTGCTGTTTGTGCCTGCAGCCACTGCATTCACGGCCTGTCAGCTCTGCAATGACTTCCGCCTTGCTTCCTAAGCTGCCCGCAAGCTGCTGTCACCTGCTGCTCAAATGGTCTTTGTTGACTGCAGATTCGGTCATGTGTCCCACCTGCATCAAAGCTGTAAGGCAGAATCCCAGGCTCCTTAGCGTGGCCTCCTTTTCCCTTTGGGCTCTGACTCCTGACTGCTCAGGCCTCACCCTCACCTTGAATTGCTGCCACTTCATGTTCTCACCATACAAAACTACTGGTTCTCATTAGGAGCCAGGCCCTCCCGTCCAGCCAACCATAACCATATTAGGAACGGCACATTGGCGCCCCCACCTCCACCTGCGGCACCGGCCTCATCTCCAGGCATCCCCTCTGCATCCCACAACTTCCTGGACCCCAGACTCATCGCATGTCCCACTGTATTGTGATCACTGATGCACGTGCCTCTTTGGCCAGACTGAGTTGCACCACGGTGGGCCCCATGGGAGGCTCTCAGCAAACGGCTGTGAGTTGATGTTGCTTCCTTTAAGCTCCTGGACTTTGCTAGGCAACAGTGATTTACGTGGGATTTCTTGGTAACCTCTTACATTCTCCCACTCAGCTGATAGATAGCACTACCATCCTGTCAGCCGTCCGCATCCAACGGCCACATCCCGTCCCATCTGCCCTGGCAAGACTTTCACGGTCTTCTCTCTCCCCTGAGCTCCGTGGGGCACGCTTCCCCTTCTCCTCAGTAGACTGAGCGACTGGAGCAGAAGAAATAGCACAGGAGCACCTGGCTGGCCATCATCCAGAAGGCAGTTTCTCCATGGTGGCTACCCCCCCCCCCCCGCCGCCCGGTGCCTCCTGGGCAGAACTCCATGTCCGCGCCACCCACATATCTGAGTGAGCACTAGGGTTGCCTCTTTCGCCCTTCGCCAGTGGGCCTTCTCAGTTGCTGTGTCCTGAGCACCGACCTGGGGCCAGTGCTACAAAGAGGAATGGCGCAGCATCAGACAGGCAGAGGTGGTCACCTAGAGGTTCTCCACCTTCCCGTAGTTGTGTCTGGGACCTCTCACTCAGCAGCCAAGTGGCTGTGTGACGTGACACTCCCAGGGTGCTGAAAACCATGTGGATGGAGAACCACTGTACCCTGTTCATAATAAAGACATTTGAAACCTCTGGGTTTGATTCAGAGGCTGACAAGTCCCTGGTAACTAAATAATAATTTGTTCCCATTTTTTATGCTGCTTTTAAATGAATGAATTCATAAACACATTCTCTCAGGATCAACCTAACTTGATTAGAGCGTCAGTAGTTTTCCCTTTGAGATACTTTCAAGAGCTTTAGAGGTTGATGTCAAAGTACGCTTGACTTTGTGTGCTTTGCACTTAGTGATGCATGGTTAAGTAATGGGTGTCTAATCAAAGCTTATTGATTTAAGTCAGACTTTATTATTTTGAGGTCTAATACCAGCTTATTAATTCTCTAATATTTTTCTGTATAGGCCCTGTAGATGTATTTAGCTTTTAAATTACACAAACACATTTAGATTTGGAGAATCTCAGTATACAAAAGAAAGATCCAGTGATTTCAAAGATCAATAGCTGTGTTATAAACTATAAGGCATCTGTGTTTACATCAAGGAGGTACAAGTATTTCTCTCTTTGAATGGCCTTCCTTTTGGTGTTTATTGAGCATGTACTTTGTCAGGCCCTGGATGGAGCTTGCCTCACACATTGTGGCTATAACTTCTCCTGCCTTTTTGAATAATGCAGCCAACCACCTAAGGATCATGGACTGATGTCCAGGACTGCTTTCTTCCATATGGAGATAGCCCAAGTGTTCCAGCATTTGTCTTAGGGATGAGAGTTGTCTCGGCTTCTTCTGAGCCCCAGGGCTTCCCCTTTTCTATGGTTGTGAATTTTTAAAAAATGCTTCAATCAAGCCTGCAAAAAGTCAAGTCTCTACTTGACTTCAGTCTTCAAGTCTGTAGTTTTTCTAGGTCTTGGTTAAAGACAGCACATACCATAGGCATAGGCTCTCTTATGACTGTGGTTCTGGCTGGAAGGACTAGTAAAACTTATAAGAGCCACACCTGAGCCCTGTCCTTGCCCCCTCTCTACACACCAGGCCTTCCTGCTTTGGCCCAGTCCAGTGCTTGGGCTCCCATGGTTTCCCAGGAGTTCACAGCTGGACAACAATGTTTTCTGTAGGTTTCTTGATAGCCTCTTAAACATTCTCCCACTCACCTAATAATGCCATCATCCTGGCACCCAGCCACCTCCAGCTGCCACATCCTGTCCCATCTCTTCTATAGGACTTTCATGGTCTTCTCCCCTGGGCTCCCTGGCCCATCCCTCTCTTTTCCTTCATTTCAGGCTCCTCCTCCAAAGCCAGGTTTCTACCCACACTCTGGATCTGTATCCCTCTGCCCTTCCGTAGTTCCCCTGGCCCGCGAGATGAGATCCACATTCCTGTGTGTGACATCAGGGTCCACGGAGAGCTGGAGCAGCTTCCTTTCCCATCACTGTCCCCCCTCGCTGCTGAGCTCTGGCCATGCCACTTGTGCGCATTTTGATGAGTGTAGGCTGTGGTGAGCACCCCCTTGGTATTTATGTGATCCTGGGCTCTGTGCCTCAGCTAGAGACCGAAATAACTTGGAACGAGGCAGAATATGGGAGAACACATTGGACAGATCCCAAGAACCAAGCAAAGGAACTCTCCACAATACAGAGCTGGAAAATTTCGGGACCCCAATCAATAGGAGCCAAAGTGACAGGAGAAAGGACTTGGAAGTGAGACAGACCAGAGCAGGGTCTTGCTTTCCAGCTGGGTTAGACGTGGCCCCCTTCACTACTCTCATAGGCCCTGTGGATCTCAGCTGTGCAGGGGGACTGTATGGTGATTATCCATGGGGTCGCCTGAGAACTAAGAGTCAGAATCTGCAAAGGGTTTGAGATGGTGCCTCGTCCTTAGCCACAGGCTACCGTTGACTACAGTAGCAGCAGCAGCACATAAGTCACAAGTTTGAAAGCAAGGCTGATCCTCTGGGCTTTCAGCTAGGTCACAGTCTTGATGTCACCTCCATGACATCGTTGCGCTATTCCTTTTTCCACATGGGCAGCCCTTTGCATGTGAAAGACGCGTCTTCCAGAGCCCTGCCAGGTGTACCCCAAGCTTTTCCAAAGCACCAGCTGGAAACACCTGCAGAGGGCTTGCAGGAAGCGCAGGCCACCCCCTTTCTGTTTTCCCTTCCTGCCAGGTACCCTGTGGGATCAAATGCTCCTCCTGGGGAGCTCAGCTGCTGTCGCTGTTTACCCAGGAAAACCTGATGCCGCAGGGAGGGTTTTACCACTTGAGGGTGCTTCTCGCTCATGCACAGCCCACAAAATAAGCCACATCTGTGACTGAGATGCGAGCAGGGCCCTCCTTCCTGGTGATTGAGCTGAGCTGCTGGGCCTCCATCGTCCCAGCACTCACAAGTGTTCTCACTCCCCAAGCTGAGGAGGGCAAAAGCCAGCAATCTGCCATGTGTGATACATGTCCACCCTCTCACCTGGCACTTCATGCAGGCATTGTGTTAACTGTCACTGAAGTAGCTGTGCCTGGGAGGGTGCCTTCCTCTGTTTCATACAATGCCAAGCAACACCACTGTGATGTATAAATAATGATAATTAGGAGACAACCTCAAATTATTTGACATCCAGATTGAAGGGAAAAGTGGTACTTTAAAAAAAAAAAATTAATACCCTAGAATTTAGATCAGAAATGGCATTCAAGAAAAAAACAACATTGGATCCTGTCAGACATGGATGGTTCAAACCTTCCTATATCTGAGGTCAGACACCATAAAGTGGAGGCCTGGGTCAAAACCTGTAGGGCATCAAGATCTGGGTCAAGACCCGAAGAATCTCCCAAGGCCATGAGAGTAACAGTGAAGTCTGGAGCTAGGGAAGAGGGATGGCATTTTTTACCCTGGAATGCCACAGAAGTGTCTGATAATCATGAGACTGGCATCACTTTGCATCCTCCGGCCTCTTTTCCACCAGCGTTTCCCGAGTTTGGCTCCTGACGTGGCCTGCCTTAATATGGACTCCTACATTCCCAAGGAGTTCTTTCATTATCCTGGTTCCTGGTGGTGAATGTGAGACCATTTGTCTGCTGAATGGAAGGAGCGTAGGACCAAGAATCAGAAACACAGGGTTCCCTTCCAGCCTTGCCTCTTCCTATGGTTGCATGGCCCTGAGCAACTCTTTAACATCCATATTTGTCTCCTCTGTCAAACAGGAGGCTCTACATCACAGAGACCACCTCGAGGGCACTCCCAGTTACACTGGTTTGTTTTGTTCTAAGCAACTTACAGATCTTTGCCAGAGCCCTGTGAAGTAGATGCCATTGTTATCTTCGTTTCAGAGACAAGGAGACCAAGGCCCAGAAAGGTTAAGTGTCTTTCTTCAAGTCAGAGAGAAAGTGATCTGCAAATGTAAGAGCAAATGCATTGTCAAAGGGAAGATGTGAGGAGGGATCCACTAGGGCCACGTGGTAAGGTGACCTGCCAGCCTGCTGGTGACCCGGCAAGGTCGGGGGGAGCAGGCCGTGGTGTCCTCTGAGCCCACCAGGCTCAAAGCCTTCAGGAGTTCTTTGTCTCCTGGCTCCCTTCAACTGCCTTACCTGCACCCGTCCCTGATCTGATTTTTATTCTCTTTCAATCTCTCTGAAATCCATGTCTTCCTGTCTCCACTGATAGGACTGTCATCCAGAGTCACCTCACTTTGTAACTGAACTTTTGTAGTACTAGGACTTGTGGAGCACGCCTTCCTCTGTCCACTTCCTGTTTGTACTAGGACTTGTGAAGTCTTTCTCTGTCCACTTCCTGTTCGTACTGCAGTATCTGTTGGTCTCCTGGCTGTAGTATCCTCACCCAGTCTGTTCCCCAGGCTGCTTCAGTCTGTCTGCACAGCCAGGCGTCGCTCTTCCAAAGCCTTCTGTGACTCCTCACTGTGTGTTGATGTAAAGGCCCTGAGACCCGTCGTGTGTTGGGTTGTAAGTGATGGATGATCAACTCAAGCAAGTGTAAGCAACAAGACAAATGTGGAAGGCGGGTCCCTTGGCTTCATGCAGGGCTTGAATGCAGGAGCTTGGGCCACGTCTTCAGGTTTCTTACATCCCCCTCTCATTGGTGGACATGAGAGGCCCCCACAGCTCAGGATCTCCCCTTGTCACATGAGCCCCCAACAGAAGACTTTTCCCCAACACTTTCGGCTTGGTTCCCATGTACATTCTGAGTGCATTCTGAGTCGTTCTGGCTACGGAATGAGCCTGCCTGACCAGGTGCAAACCCCAGGGGCCCACTCTGCTTCTCATTCGGAACCCTTTCCAGTCTGGCTCCTCTTCTCTCCGATGTTACTGTCTCCACCCTCACACACAGCGAAACACTCACCACCCGTGATGTGCCTGCTTTGTGCTTTACCAACTCTCCCCTTGAATGTGCTCATCTCTCCCCTGATGTTCTTCCCTGCCTGTGTTAGCCAGGTGGTGGGTCGCTGACAGAGAAGCCAACCGAAACAAACCTATTGGGGGAGAAAGTTATTGGAAGCTTGCGGTTAGATTTCTGTCTATAAGGGCAGGCATGGTGGTGGGAGATAGCAGGGCCTGTGTCTGATGACCTCACAGCATGGTAGATCAGGGGCAGGGAGTAACCAAAACAGGGGCTCCAGATAAAGACCTCCAAAGGACTACGCAGTGGAGCCCCTTCAGCAAAGCTAGAATCCCACCTCGCAAAGTTCACAGAGCCTCCACAAACGGTGCCACCCACTGGAGACCTAATGTGCAAACATACAACCTTTGGGGGACATTTAGATCCAAACCATAATGCCACTACAGTGCTCTATTTATCAAAATTATACCCAATTTTCAAAGCCTAGCTAAAACATTATTTTCTTTATCCTGCCACAGAAGTAGGTCATTCTTTTTTGTCTAGAATTTCTGCCAGGCCTGTATAAGGTGCTGCTTGTCATTGTATTACTAATCAGTATCTCCATCGTTATTATAATAACCCCATACCTTTCTATAGGTCTTAATGTGCACAGGACATTTTCCTATATTATTTTTTTTTGCTCTTATGCAGAAGCCAATAAAGCAAGCAGGAAGACTTAATCCCATGCCTACTGTGCACCAGCACTTGTGCTGGGTACTAAAGTTAGAAACATTAATATAATGACTGCTAGAATCTTTACTACCCTAGTTTCACAAATGAGGAAATTGAGGCCTGGCAAATAAGTGGCCACCTGTCCCACTGACTGTCTTTCTTAGTTTCCATGATATGCCAAGTCTTAGCCACCGTTGGGCCTTTACAGATGCTGGTCTCTCCTCCTGGAGCATTAGTCTTTGCACTTCCACCTCCAAACCATATTCACCTGTCGGAGTTTAATGACAGGGTCACCAAGAGGCTTACCCTCACCCCACATCTAAAAGAGGCCTGCTACTGTCTTATAGTATTCCTTGGCTATTCTTCATAGCACCTACCACAAACTCTGTGTTTGTTATACTTTTATAACCATACTTGTCTAATGCCTTCCCTGGACCATACACTCCATGAGGGCAGGGATGATGATGATTGTGGTTACCGTATACCCAGGGCCTGGCCCCATGCCTGACTTAGAAGGAAGAATTTGCCAGCCCTTCAGCTTCTGGGTCCTTGTCTCAGACAGGTACCAGTAGGAAGTCTGAGATGGGTTTGGGTCATACAGAGAGAACTTTATTGTGTTGCACAAATCAGGAGTTCCCATGACCAGAAGTTCCCAAGTTCCCAAGGACAAAGGATTGTTGTCTTATATAGGGTCTTGGACTGTCCAAGGGGGCCTCCCAAGGAGGGGGGAAGGAGAGGCCATGGGATGGAGTTTATCATAGGTTCACGTGTTCTGAAACAAGTCCTACATTCTACCAAGGTGGAGGTTTTAGCGTTATAATCAGGGGGAGGTAGACCACTGACATCGTTGTCTAAGAGGGGTGTTGCTTTTTGCTGTACTGCCTGTGCTCCTTATTCCTCTTTCAAATAGGTGGTCTTGTAGTCAGCACCTTCTCTTAAGCCTGTTTGTTAGATTAAACAAGCAAGAAGGGGTTAATGAGGCAGAAACCACAAGATTATAAGAAATAGATATGATGACCTTAGGCTCTTGGGGCTCCTCCACTTCTTCATCTTGAGAGATAATACATTGAATGAATGAATGAGTGAATACTAATGTCAGCCATTCATACAGTTTAGCAAGTGCCAGAGCAAAGGCTAGAACTCAGATTGTCCGAAGGCAAAGTCAGCATGACTCCTCCGTGTCCTCCTACATGGTGCCTATAACCACCACCACCCTTACTAAGTTATTTGATCGCAGCGATTAAGAACCTAGTACTTATTCTTTTTGTGGTCCTAAGACATTAGCACTGTTTGGTATATATTCAAGATACAAAGGATGGGTCTATGTTTGGGTGTGTGAACAGAGGGAATGAGAGACAGCTGGACAGACTAACAGGCAATGCCAGGATGATCCAGGAGGGCCCAGGAGATGCCCATGTGGGAAGCCAGGTGGGGAGCACTCATGCATTAACCACCTGCACTACACAAGACTCGTGAGAGAAGGGTAGAGAGTGTGCATGTGAGCCTTGTCAGAGAACCTCCCCTTCCAGCCTGATTCAGATCTAAGATTAACACCTTGCTCTGGAGTTCCCAGAATAAACCTTCCATTTTGGTAGGTCTTGAAGAATTTTTAGTTTTACATTCCTATCACATTATATTGGAACACTTTCATCACACATGAAAGTAACTTTGACTTCTTCTTACTCCAGACAGGCAGCCTGTTACTATAGCAATACCAAAAGTATTCTGAGGTATTTTTGTACAGACTCGCTGCCAACTGTACATAGTGTTTGGTAGAAATGGGCCATCATACACAAAATTGTTTCTCTTGTTTCTCTATATCCTTTGTTAAGCTCTTACAAACTTTTAATTTAATTCCCGAAATGTAAATCTCTCTTATTTTTAGGAAAGAAGATAATTTGGCAGAGGGGGTTGTAAAATACATTTGCCTACTGAACATTGACCTTCCTTTGTCTGTCAGTTCACCATAAAAATCCTTACAACTGGGTCTGTAAGTAACTTCATGATAAATGGAGAAACGATTGAGGTTGTCCAAGATTTTGCTTTACTTGGTTCTACAATCAGCACCCACAGAAGCAGCAGTCAAGAAATCCAAAGACGTATTACATTGGGAAAAGCTGTTGCAAAAGACCTCTTTAAAGTGTTGAAAAGTAAAGATGTCACATTAAAGATGAAGGTGCACCTGACTTATGCGATGGTATTTTCAGTCACATCATATGCTTGTGAAAGTTAGATACTGTATAAGGTAGACAGGGGAAGAATTGATGCTTTTGAATTATGATGCTGGAGATGATTATTGAATATACCATGGACTGCCAAAAGAACCAACAGGTCCATCCTAGAAGAAGTGCAACCAGAGTGCTCCTTGGAAGCAAGGATGGTTAGACTGCATGTTATGTATTTTGGACATGTTGCCAGGAAGAACCAGTTCCTGGAGAAGGGCATCATATTTGGGAGAGTGGTGGGTCAATGGAAAAAAAAGAAGACCCTCAACTAGATGGATTAACACAGTGGCTGCAACAATAAGTTTAAACATAAAAAAGATCATGTGCTTGGCTCAGTGTTGAGAAGTGTTTCATTCTGTTGTACATAGGATTACGATGAGTCAGACTGACTCGACATCACCCAACAACTGAACATTGAAAATAGCTCTGAAGTCACTTGGATTTTGTTGTGGCTGTCACAAAGATATGATTGCTTCTTGACATCTTCAGTTTTTCCCGAAAACAAGGTTCAATCATAGATGTCTTCTGTGTTTCTACAGGGCCTAGACAGCTTCAAAGTAAAGCAGAAATTCTTCTCTGGCAGCCAGGAGCCAACAGCCACCTTTCCTGTGCCCTATGACCTGCCCCCAGAACTGTATGGAAGTAAAGGTGAGACACAAATGAAGGGAACCATGGGTGGGTTGCAGTAGTGGAAATGAAGAATCCAGGAGACACCACTGGTCTCACAGTGGGAGCCTGGCTCATGGAACCCTGTGGAAGCTCAGGTTTGCAGAGGCTCTTTTGCTACCTGTCTGGGGTCCACTGAAGCAACAGTTCTCAGAGTGGTTGGTTTCAGAGCTCCTTTACACTCTTACAGTTACTGAGAATCACAAAGAGCATTTATTTCCATGAGTTTTAACATCTGTCAAAGTTTAATAGAAATTAAAACCAAGAAATGTTCAAATACTTATTGTTTAAAATAATCAATCCATCTTAACATGATTTTATGACCAGTTCCAAAATTAAAGATGAAATCAGCCAGGGAAGTGGCATTATTTAATGTTTTCACAAGCCTGTTTATTGCGCAGCATAAAGGCAGACAGCTGAACTCTCTCAGCTGCTCTCAGCCTGGTGTGGTGTCACATCATGCACCCACTATGTGTGAATATGAATGTGAAAACAACAAATGGTAGTGTAGTATAATGAAATAATTTGATTCATAGACGCTCCTTCCAAAGGGAAGTCCCCAGGCCACACTTTGAAAACTGTTGCACTAGACGGTGATTCTGCTGGGGGCAGTGACCAAGTGTCTCATAATGGAAAGTCCCTAGGAGTATCCACAGCTGGTTCAGATGTCCTCAGAGCCAGGCTGGCTGGCGTAGGTGCACTACTCCATCTGTCTGGGGGTGACCAGCCTCACGGACTGCCAGGCTGCTTGTACCAGCCCAGGAGCATCTGTCTTTAAGACAGGTCCATACTTGCACAGAATGGGATGTACAATTAGACACACTTAATAACTTAATAACTTAAAATGGCAAGTGCTTATCATTGTTGTTAGGTCACAGCCAACTCACAGCAACCCTATGTACAAGAGAACAAAACACTACCCAACATTGTGCCATGCACACGATCTTTTTTTTAATGTTTGAGCCCAGTGTTGCAGTCACTATGTTTCTTCTCATTTTGAGTGGTGCCACATCAGCAAAAGGAGGTTCTGGAGGCTTTACTCTATTCTCATCATTAAGGTCAACTCTACTTTGAGGAGGCAACTCTTCCCCAGTCATTTCTTGAATGCCTTCCAGCCTGGGGTGGGGCTCATTTTCAGGCATTATATTTGACTTTACGTCTCTGCTATTCATGGGTTTTCAGTGGCTAATTGTTTCAGGGGTAGGCTGCTGATTCCTTCTTAGTCTGTCTTATTCTGGAAGGTCCACCCTGGGTGTCCCTGGGGATATCTGAAATACCGGTGGCATAGCTTTCAGCATCACAGCAACACGCAAGCCCCCATAGCACAGCAAGCTGACAGACTTGTAAATGAAATGCTTATTATTTCACCATAACTGGCATATTCTCCCCTGCAAGGTAGGGGCCAACATAAGTAGACAAATTATAATCTGTACATGTGCTAAATCAGAACAGAAAGTATTATTTTATTGGAAAGGGTTATTTTGAGACAGGACATCATGTGTACCCTAGGCTGGCCTGGAACTCACTGTGTAGCCCAGGTTGGCCTCGAACTTTTGATCCTCCTGCCTCAGCCTCCTGAGTGCTGGGATTACAGGCATGCACCACCATGACCCATGTGATTGGAAAGTTGTGATGACATCACTCCATTAATATTCCAAAGTCTTCCATTTCTTGATGGAGTCCTCCTCACCTAGTGGCCTCTGTCTTCCTTTGACCATGCCCGACTCTGGCCCCTTTCCACCTTCACTCACCAGTTTGGGCTTTCTCGAAAGCCACATTTCCCCCTCTGGTAGACCAGTTTCATAGATTGTGTTGATCTGTAGGAACAAAGCTTATCCTGTGTCTTGCTGTTGGCATGCCATCCTGCTGGCTCCAGGTGACTTTGGCCCGCTCCCATTGCTTGTCTTGACTCTGTTTCCAAGGTATTCTTCCCCTTTTCAAAGCATGTGCAGTCTATCGCACCATCTAAGTTTGTTGCATATTCATGCATATTCCTTTTCTACTCACAAGGTTATATAGAATTTAGCAGAATGTCAAGGATTTTGTGACCACCACACCCACCCCCAAAAAATTTACAAAAGAAAACCTTGCTTTAAAACTAGACCTTCCTGATATACCAACTCTATAACTTACTAAGTAGCCTTGAGCAGTTGGTTACTTTCTGTAGACTGTCATGTCTCTATCTGCAAAATAAGGAGAACATGAGTGTTTTCCTTACAGGGTTGTTGAAAAGATGAGCTGAGATAATACCTATCAATGTTAGCATAGCATGTAGCTTAGCGTTGTTGTTGTTGTTGTTGGGTGCCATCGAGTCGGTATCCAACTCATAGCGACTCTATAGGGTTTTCAATGGCTGTTTCAGGATTGCCTTGGGAGTGGGTTGCCACGTCCTTCTCCCATTTTGCAGTGCTGGGAATCGAACTTGGGACCTCAGAGACTGCAGAGCAGCGCTCTACCAACTGAGCTAAATCCCAGCCCAATTTAGCATTAGCAGTCCATAAACATGAGCCGCTTTTACCATATTTGTTCTTACTGCAATGCCTAGTTCAATTCCCGGTACATAGTAGACAATGAATTAGTGTGAATTCTTTCCCCTTCTTTTTGGTGAGTGGTGATTTTTAAAAGTCTCTGAAGTTCAATCACTTCCCTCTTCTTGCTCTGTGCCGTACTTGTATCTTTACTTTCTTTCTCTATTGTTAAGGTTCCTTCTCTTCTTTTAACCCAAATTCTCTTGAGTAAACTTCACAGACTCGAGATCGTGATGTGATTGTCTTAGGCCTCACCTCATGTGGTTTGACCCCGGGTGCATCCCTCCCCTTCCTTGTAGTCCTCATCTGCAAAAGAGCAGAAAAGCAGGAATGGAAGAGAGAGAAGAGTCTTAACAATGTCTTGAGGTCCCTGCCCCTCCAGGAGAAAAAGCAGTCTCAGACACTCAGAGTTTACCATTTAGGTAGTATCTTAGAATATGGGAAGATGAATCTTTTGTTCCACCAGCAATCAGAATGCTTTTCAATGTTTTCTTGAATTTTTTGTGGCTTAGGCATTTTCTTTGAAAGATACAGACAAGAGAAACTGGAGCATTTTATTTTATTTCATATCAATATTGTTTTATCTTCTACACTGCTGCAGTAGCATGCAAAATAATGCCAGCGGTTCAGATGTCACCATTTCAAATATAGCTAACTTTCAAGGGAGCCGTGTGGACCATAGAAAAGCGAGTGGCTAAGAACATTTCAAAAGCAGTTCATTTAAAAAAGAGATTTTCAAACCATGGCAACACATGCAAGGTCTTGTTCCATATTTATTTTAAATCAGAAGACTATACAAAGAACTTAGCAAAGGAATAAACTGTTAAAAGTTATAGTCAGATATTATCTCAAAACCAAGAAAATAATCAAATAAGTGAAGCATACACTAAGACTTAGCTCCTAGGATACCTTGCTTTGTGCAGTAGTTCGTTTTTATACATTCTCTCCATAGGTATTTATTATCAAGAGCCTACTGTGTGCAGATACAGTGCTTAGAATACATCAGTAAATCAGAATGGCACAAGTCCTTGCCCTTGTAAAGTTTGTTGTTAGGTGCCATGGAGTCAGTATCCGACTCTTAGAGACCCCACATTCAGCAGGCAAAACACTGTTGTCAGTGCTTCTCTGCTGTTTGTAGGGTTTTCAGTGGTGGATTGATTTTTGGGAGTGGGTTGCGGGGTCCGTCTCCCAAGCCTACAGCACCTAGTGTTCCCAGGCATTCTCCCATCCAAGGACTAACCAGGCCCGACCCTGCTTAGCTTTGGAGATCTGACGGCATTGGATGCCACAGGGCTACAGTTGCAGGCTTGTCAAGTTTAGGTTACTCTTTTGAATAGTTGTACTTAGCCAAATCCATTTTATTAATAGGAGTTGTTGTTGTTGTTGTTGTTGTTGTTGTTGTTGTTGTTGTTGTGTGCCATTGAGTCGGGTCCAACTCATAGCAACCCTATGTACAACAGAACAAGACACTCTCTGACACGGTGCCATACTCAGCATTATATCTGACAGTGCTTCTCAGACATTCATAGGGTTTTCAGTCACTGATTATTTTGGGAGTGGGTTGCTGGGTCCTTCTCCCAAGCCTATAGCACCCAGTATTCCCAGGCAGTCTGTCATCCAAGTACTAACCAGGCCCAACCTTGCTTAGCTTCTGAGATCAGATGAGGTCAGACACCAGAGTGGTATGGCTGTAGACGTTAATAGGAGTGGTGTTTTTAAAATTAGCTTCCCCTCCTTCCCCTTGCTGGGTATCAAACCCAAGGCCACAAGCATGCTTGACAGGTGCTTTACCACTGAGCCACACCCCCAGCCCCACTGGCTTTTATAAAGCAAAATCAACTTTTTAAATTAACACAAATTAGTTTTATATGTTATATCTGCTGTGTGACCTTGAGCCTTAAGAGAAAGTTAAACACATTAGTGTCTATAGAGCTCTATTCCAAGATTATCTACTTTGCACTCCTTTTTTAGCTGCTATTCTAAATTGAAAGGAAAATGAGATAAGTTAAAGGAAAACCCAGCTTATTCTGACTTAAAAAAAAATAATTATGGAAGGCTGGGGATGTGGCTCACTGGTAGAGTGCTGGCCTAGCATGCCTCAGCCTCTGGGTTCAATCATCAGCACTGCAAAGAAATTAGGTAGGTAGGTAGGTATGTAGGTAGGTTGGCAGATAGATAGATAGATAGATAGATAGATAGATAGACAGACAGACAGACAGACAGACAGACAGGCAGCAGTAAGAGTCAGTGTATTACATTTATGAAGTAATTGGCCAGGTGCAGTGGCACTTGCCTGCAATCCCAGTGACTAGGGAGGTTGAGGCAGGATTGTGAGTTCAAGACCAGAGACAGCTTGTGTAACTTTGTGAGACCCTGACCACCACCCGCCAAAAGGAACTGAACCTGCAAAGCCTCAAAGGTATTATATTCTAGGTTTTATTTTCGTTACTTTTAAATACCCATGAGATACATATATGTATATTTTTTTTCAAATTTTTGACATAATTACAGATGTACAGAAAAGTTGCAAGAAGAGTCCAAAGAATTCCCACGTGCCCTTCACCTGACTTCACCAAAAGTCAATATTTTACCACACATTTTATTTGTCCTTTCTCGTACTTTTTTCTGATCAATTTAGATGTTGCAAACATGTCCTTTTATTTCTAAATACTTAAATGTAATACTTAAAATTTTCCCTTTTTTTCCTTCCATTTTGGGTTGCTTTTCTTTCTGTTTTGGTATTTTGAGATAGGGTCTCGCTATGTATCCTAGGCTGTCCTACTGCTTCAGCCTCCCAAGTGCTGAGATCCCGGTATGCATCACTGTGCCCAACAAAAGCATTTTCTTACATAACCACAGTATGGTTATCAGGATCAGCGTGTAACACTGAGTTGTATTATCTATAGAATATATTTCCATTTCATCAGCTTCCCCAGTAATGTTCTTCATAGCTAAAGAGAAAGCCCAGGTTCCATGTTGTATTCAGTTATCATGTCTTAGTGGTGTCCGTTAAAGTTGGTATGGGTCATGACACTGACACTTTGCAGATCGTAGGCTGATTATTTTGTAAATTGTAAGCACTGTGCTGTGTTAGATCTGTGCACTATTTCTTCCTCATGAGGTTCAAGCTGTGCACTTTTGCCAAGAGTACCATAGAAGTAATGCGTTCATCTCGGTGCCTCCTGTCAGGAGGAATGTGATACTGATTTGTCCTGATTTGTCCATTTAGTGGGAAGGTTAATTTTGATTGGTTGGTTAAGTTGGAGTCTTCCAGGGTGTACATAATTTTTCGCAGATATGATATATTTAAAATTTTTAAGAATCAAGGGAATCAAGGGAAAAACCTGCAAGTGTAATTGCTTAGTAGAAGAGGTCCTTAAAACCTGCTTGGCACAAGGGAAGTGTATGAAACAGATCCAGCCCATATGTACTGTATATAATCCTCTAAAATGCTTTAAAACCATTGGTTCCTAAATGGCATGACCATGTTCCCATTGTCTGATTACCTTAAAATAGAGTCTTATATTCAGGTAGTATCAAAATAAGCTTCAGTCTAGACCTGTCAGAACTATTGCTAAATAGTAAAGTCCAGATTCATAAAGTACTTTTTAAAGAGAAACAATTGATTCAGTTGTCCTTTAATAAAATGTAGGAACAGTTAAATTACTTAAAACTGTTATTTTTTATTTTTAAGGATCTGTTTTTGAATGATCTTTAGAAATCAGATTTTTTAAATGAGGCAGCTAAAAATATTTCTTAGAATGATTTTGGTACTCTCCTTTAATAAAATCTATCATGGGGCTGGGGTTTAGCTCACATGACAGAGTGCCGCTCTGCACTCTCTGAGGACCCAGGTTCGATCCCCAGCACTGCAAAAATAGGAGAAGGATGTGGTAATCCACTCCCCAAAATAATCCTGAAACAATCAGCCATTGAAAACCCTGTGAGGGAGGTCTGGTGCAGTGGTGCATGCCTATAATCCCAGCGGTTTGGGAGGCGGAGGCAGGAGGATCTCAAGTTCGAGACCAGAGGCAGTCTGCGTAATTTAGTGACACCCTGTCCCAAAAAGTAAAAAAAAAAAAATGGGCTGGGGGCACAGCGCAGTGGTCCAGCACTTGTAAAATATGTAAGTGCGAGGCCCTGGGTTCAACCCCCAGTACTGCAAAAAAAAAAAGAAAAAAAGAAAACCCTGTGAGGGTTGCTAAGTTGGACCCAACTCGACGGCACCTAACAACAACGAACAACTTTTGTTTCACAACACAAACAGAAGCTGAAAGCAGACTACCAGCTCAGGTTTTATGACTTTGTAATGAGCAATCTTAAGGAAATCTAGAACTATCAAAATAAAAACCAATTTGTCCAGTTCTCTTAAAATAAGTACTTGGTTTTCAGCAAGTTGAATTCTTCTTCCTCCCACAGTTAGATTGTTCTGTTCTGCTGTAGTCACAGATAAATTGTGTGTTTCTTTACAGAGAAGGGTGTTAATAGATGCAGGTAACACTGATACTACAATTACAAATTATTACATTTCTGATAAGTTGGTAGACCAGAGTAACATGTTTTAGAGCTTCCTTTTGTATTTCAAGTTGGATGTCTTTGTACACTCCTTGATTTGAAAGCAGGGTAAGAAAAATGGCACTGGAACTCTTACGCCAATTTGTTCATCTCTTTCGAATCCTCCACACTCCAGGCTGCTTCTGTCCAGTGTAAGGAAAGAATTAAAAGTGATTGCTCAGGTTACAGGCAGTGGCTTCCAGGGATAGTATATCCAGTCTCCTTGTAGAGCTGATAGTGGGAAATGTGTATTGGGTATGTGGGCCTGAGGGTTACTGGAGAGTCATTAGTCTTTGTTGTTTTTGTTGTTAGGTACCCTCGAGTCGTACCCAACTCATAGTGACCCTCAGAAAAATTTCAATGGCTGTTTCGGGATTGCCTTGGGATTGGATTGCCACATCCTTCTCCCACTTTTGCGGTGCTGGGAATCGAACCCGGTACCTCAGAGACTGGAGAGCAGTGCTCTATGCAGGGATCTCTAAACTCTTTTAGGAACCGGGCTACACAGCTGGAGGTGTGGCAAAGGAAATCTTCATCTCTGCATTTACAGTCACTCCTCATCAGCTCATGTCCCTAAACCAACCCCCTCCCACTCTGATTTCATGGAAGACAATTTTTCCACAGATGGGGATGGGGGCTGCTGATCTGTCAGAGGCTGAGCTAGGGTAGTAGTGTGAGCAATGGGAGTGGCTGTTAATACAGATGTAAATACAGACAGCACCGGTCTGCAGTGGCTGGGGACCCCTAACTTAGAGGGTGTGAGGAAAGTTCACCAGGCTATATGGAACAGGATTTTGCACTTTACTTGGATTTGACTATTTAAAAATCTATTAGGACCTACACAGTACTGAGGAGGATGACAGTCCTCATCCTCATCCCCTGTGAGGTAGGGTGGTGGTAATCATAATAGCAGCTGGCCCTCATTAAGCACTTTTTGTGTATCATGAGCTGATATGAGCATGTGAGGAGAATGAATTCAGTGCATCCTCACAACCTCCTGATGTGAGTTCTGTAGTACAACCCCTATTTTCCAGATAAGGAAGCTAGGACACTCAGGCTATAAATACAGATGAAGCTTCCCTCGCCCACGATTCACCTCTAGCTGTGTGGCCCGGTTCCTTAAAGGGTTTGGAGACCCCTGCTGTAAGGAATGGGCATGGGGTAAGGACTTTGGCAAGGTCCCACAAGCAGGCTGGCTCCAGCTTCCACACCTCTTTCACCATGACCCTGTACTCCCTCCCTGTGGAGGGCTTTTTTTTTGTTTGTTTTTATTGGACATTTTTAATGTACACCTTAATGTGATTCATTCTGACATGCTTTTCATTGTGGCATTTACATATATGCATTTTGATGTACATTATTCATATAGGTTCCCCCTTACCCTCTTGTATGCCTCCCCCACCCCGAGGGCTAACTTTAGAGTAAGCAAAGAGGTACAAGATGCACACAGTCCAATCGCAGGGAGATAGGAAAATGGGATAAAGACACAAAGAAATCAGAACTCTGCAGGCTGCTATTCCCAGCCTCCTGGCTATGGGACACGTTGTTCCTCACCTAGACCTCACTCCTCGTTCATCTTCCCAGTCTCTGTCCTCCCACTGGAAGCCATTCTCTACATGGCCATCATGCATATCTGGTCCTATCCCTCTCTTGTTTTAAATCCTTCTGCTATAGTCCAGAAGAAAGGACAGCGTCCCATCCCTTTCAGCTTTAGATCCTAAACTCTGCCTCCATCGAGATCACCTATGGAATTTGATCCAAATACACATTGCCCAGCCCCAACCCAGACCTGGTGAGACAAGGTCTCTGAGCCTGGGTCTGAGAAGGTGTTGTTACTCTAACAGGCTGCCCAGTGATTCTCCAGTAAGCCAAGCTAGGAAACCACTCCACAGCCATAGTGAAGCTCAAAACTCCAACTCCATGGAATCCTGCTTAATTGTCTTCCTTGCTGAGCCACAAGCGCCATAAGGCTTGTGTGTCTGGCTTATCTCCCTCTCTATCCATAGCACCTAGCAGAGTTCCTAGCATCTAGCCATCACTTAACAAATACTTCAGATACGTTCATGAATAGATGACAAGGCAAGTTGTTCTTTCGTAGACGATTTAGGAAAATTGCTGAAAACAGGTTTCCTCTAAGCCAATGAGGATTAATGTTGATTTCCAGAAGTCACGGGTACAAAGACAAGAGAATCACAGCCACCCTCTTCTCCCTGTGGCCATTTATCTGGCGTTCCCTCCAGGTGGTGGTGGACCTTATCAGCCAATGGGAAGCCATCAGCCCACAGGTGTCATAATTCTCTTTTATAAAGCAGAGCTACAGGGGATTTGCTAACAGGGTGGTTAGCAGGCCCTTGCTTGGTCATTAGTGCCTGATTTTGAGGGAAAGGAGTAAACGTAGGGGTGACCATGAAGTTACTGGCTGGCTGGTAAGAGTCTGCATCACATATCAGGCATAACTGTGAAGAATACCTAAGAGCTACTCATATATGAAGAATCTGGGGGTCCTCTTCCTCGGAGGTGACACAGAGCCAATGTCACCCCACGGAGCAAGACATAGGAAAGCATGTGTAAGTAACAGAGAGGTCCAGGCACAGAGATGGTGTTTCCAGCAGAAGAGAGCAAGGGCATGGTGAAAGCAAGGGGATGTCAAGTCCGAGTTTATCACCCCTACCAGCCCCTGGGCCTTTTCTGAACCAAACATGTAGAACAGGCCCAGAGTCACCACTCTCAGGCAGGCTTGACAAGTTAACAAAAAGGGTTTGGTTTCCTGCTTTCCAGCCAAGCCAAGGCCAGGACAACAACGTTCTGATAATTTGTTGCCATCTTTGGAACTCTTCCTGCACATCCAGCTATGTGCCCGCCGCTGCTGGCGTGATTACTCTGAGATTGTTCATCACAAAGAGGGACTGCTGCGAGGAAAGGGTAGCGGACCCCACCGTGAGCCAGCGAGCCTCTCAGCTGCCATGGTTTCTGCTCAGAAGGGGGAGGGGAGCCCAGAAGGCAAGTTTGCCGTGGCAGGACACTGCTATAAACCGGCGGTCCTTCTTAGGAGGGGCAGATTACAAGCACTGCCACCCTTCCAAGTTCCTCTGCCTGGAATACTTCTCAAGATGACGACGTGGGGATTCATTTTTGAACCTTGGGATATATCTACACTCTGCCCAGGTTATGATGGCTCTTTACAAATGGTTTGACTCTGGCATAGCAATATGTAGTGTAGGATAGCAGGTTCCTCCAGGCTTGACAGAGTCATCACCATCTCGAAACAGAGCAGTTGGGCTGACTTTGGCCACAGTCACTGGCAAGGAACTAAGGGAAACCATACAGCAGTTAGCTAGCCTGTGCTAATGGTAATGGGCTGTGAACATTCCCTCTTGGAATGAGGGGAAGGAGGCCCACCAGACTCCCCCACACCACCCCCACTGTGGTGCCAATCACCACTCCGTCCTGCCCAGCTGCACTTGACACTGAGTTACATAAGAGGTGAGCGGTTGGCTGGGGGTGGGATCCTTCAGTGACACACCTGCCCAGAGGCCACAGAGGAGTCACAATCTTATAACCCCAATGCTGGGAGGGAGGGAGAGTTGCTCCTGTAAGTAAGGCTGGGTGGGACTCCTTGGTGGGACCTCCTTGGGGGGATTCTTCTGGTGGAGTAGGTGTCCATAAGTTGTCCTGTGAGTCACCTACACCCCTGTGAATGACCCCGATAAACTCATGGCTCACCAAGTTTCACTTGAGGTAATGCTTTCTTTGGTCTGCCTGCGCCCTCCATCTGGGGTGAATAGAAGTTCCTTCTGCATCTTCGAGGGAAACTAGTTTATGCACAACGTGGTAAGAATGATTGGTTAAGGTTTTTCCTGAAATAGTTAAAAGGAAAAAAGGAAAGTTCCTATTTAGTGAGTACCTGCAACGCGCCAGGAACTTTCAGTGTCCTCTCACTTAAGCCTCATGGTTGGCCCTGATGTTGCCAATGTAATTAATTTCCATTTCACAGAAGAGGAAGCTGAGGACAAAAGCCACATGCTTCCCCTAAGGAACAGGGAGAGGTGGCAGTGGGACTTGAGCACAGGCCCTCAGTGTTCAGACCCAGGCGTGCTTTCTTTGACATTGATCTGCAGTCATTTATACAGAGACCTTCGTGTCTCCTTGATTTTTAACCTTTAGCAACAGAAGTACGGCAGTTCATGGATGGGGCTCTAAGCCTCTTGGTTACATGTGACCAGCTAAGAGCAGAAACGTGGCCCTCAACTGCACCATCTATTACTGTTGCTTTCTTCAGTTTCCTAAAAGAAAGGAGTAGCGGTATTGTTAGGCCTTGGCTATGTGCCAGGCTTGCTACATGGATTTATCTCATGTTTTCCCCATAACAGCTCCATTCAGAGTACACATTGGTGAAGGGACTTGCCAATATGACACAGCTGGGTGTCAGGGCCAGGGTTTGCTTAGGTTTTTGCCGGCCTACTTCTCCATGCTCACCCATGAACCTTTGCAAAAGCCGTTATCTGCAGGGGTACCACCTGGGGTTGATACAGAAAACCTTCCTCCCAGGTTGGAGAATCAAGGGCACAAGTGCTTTTATCCCATCCGGTGAGTGAATGCTCTGTGATCATCTCCAAGTAAATATCATATAATGTGCTTTTTCCACAGATCGGCCATGGATTTGGAACATTCCTTATGTCAAAGCACCAGATACACATGGGAACATGTGGGTGCCCTCCTGAGAATCCGAAAGTGCTGTGAAATTGGAGCATAAGACGTTGAGTCACAAACATTAAATGTTCTTGTTTGTACTAGATGTTCACTTCCTTCAAAACACTGTTGGCACTCCTACAAGACTCTTTGCGAAGGTCACACTTGTGAACATGGACATTGCTTATACTTTCAGTGGTTATAATTGACATTCTCACTTTAAAAGAAAAAAAGTTACTTAATTCACTTTTATATGCTTTCAAAAGCAAGCTATTAAACTTCACAGTGTTAAAAATGTGTCCAGAGGTAGCTATAGAATCATCCCCATCATGACAGACAAATCTCAGACAGTGCAGCTGGGCTGAATTGGAGTTGACTTTGTGTTTGGTGCGTCCACACTCTCTCCACCTCCAAAGGTGCCCCTTGTTCAGCTGGAACTTTCAAAGGAAGAATGTGATCACTTGCCCTCTGCGCCCTTCCCTCTCAGCTTTCTGAGTGTGTGTCATGGGGGTCACCAGATGGGAGTCTTCATGTTCCTGAGATCCATGGGTGAAGCTGGAGAGCTGCTCCTGCCCCTGTGGAGTGTGGTTGCCCATTCTGCAGCTCACCATAGCTTTCTGCCTCTGCTTCCTGTGGCTTCTCGGCCCTCTCAAGCGCCCTCTGGCTGCCTCATTGCTATAGACAGGTCCCATCAGACCCATCCAACTGCCATTTGCTCATCCAGTCTCCAGGTGAGATGAGTGTCTTTTCCATCCCTAGAAGTTTCCAGAGAAGACAGCTCATAGAATCACACAAAAGCACACAAGTCAGTCCTACAAGGTGACTTAATATGGTGCCTTCAATTCCTAAGTGAAGAAACTGAGGCCTGGAAAATATGGCCCCTGGGTCACACAGCAGGCTGGGGTCAACCTGTGTGCATCTTTCTGTTTGATGTGCATTGGGTTCCATAGTGATTTTGCCTCCTCTTCTGCATGAGGCTAGTTCATTTTGTCACCAGCTGCCTCACCTTACAGTTCAGGAGAGCTGAATGTTCGTTTTGAAAGATGTTTAAGAATGGTGTTTCAGGTTGTTCTCCAGAGGCCTGGGGCTTTCCAGAGGAGCCTTGGGCACCCTGGGCTTGGGGTGCCGGGATGAAGCAGGAGGCTGGGAAGATTGGATTGCGTGGCCTTCCGCCTAGCAAAGACTCCTCTTTACATGCTGCAGTTTCATAAAGGATGTTGCAGGGGGGTGTTTTTGTTTGTTTTGTGTTTTGCTTTAAAAAAAAAAAAAGTTGAAAAGCCACTTAATTAGTTTACCCAGTTCATAGCCCAGGAGAGGTAACTAAAGCTTAAGGCTTCTCTGACCCTACCTCCTACACACCACAGCACTCAAACCCTATGTCTGATGAATCTCACTGCCATGGCAAGAAGCAGGATGCGCCCTGCGTGGGCAGTGGGAGCCAGTGTGGTGAGGGCATCCCCAAGCAGGTGTCAACACTCTGAGCCAGACAGCCAAAGGATGTGGCCAAGATCCTGAGACTTGGTGGTCCCATCTTGGAGGGGGGTAGGGACAGGGAGGTGGTGGCATCAACTTCCAGTGGCTTCGTAGCCTAAGCCAGGCCATGTAACCATGTAATATCTCTGCACCTCAGCCCTTCACCTGCAAGGTGGGGCTGTTACCACCCTGCAGAGGGACACAGTGACTGGGCAGGAGGCACATGGGTAATCCCCGTGCTCCTGATACAGCTTTCTGGCCTTGTCACAGAGCAGTCACCTGGCCACACTCTTCTGGACCCAATAGATTCTGAACCACTTGGACAGAACCACTTGGGCTGGGAGAGAACATGGAGGTCAGAGGCGATCCATGGTCCCATCCTCCTGTGCCCCTGCCATGAGCATGGGCTCCAGGAAGGCCAGGGCCCAGCCAGGCCGAATCAATACGGTGTGCTTTCTGGACAGAGCTGTGAGTCCACGTGGGAAATCATGCCCCCCAAATAGAGAACATGGAGGATGCAAAACATGAGTACTTCTCCCCAAATGGTCCTTTTTTGAATGGGACTGGCTCAGTTACTAGAAGTGCTACCGGAAACGGTGTGGAGCTTGCCTGCCCAGGTTTCTGAGGAAACTCTGTTCCATTCTTCTCAGGTTGGGGTTCAGCAGCTACTTCTTCCCAGTTGAAATTGGCCTCTCCTTCCCTCTGCAAGGAGCAAGACGACCCCTTCTGTCCTTTTCTCCCATTTCCTCCCACCCTTTCAGGTCTCAGAAAAACACTGTCCAGGCGCTTTCTTTATACCTGCTGAGGACAGACGACAGCATAAAAGACACACCCTCTTTGTAAACTGCCAATATGGGAAGATTAACCTGAGAAGAGAGTTTTTCCATGTATGGGCAAAAGGAACCACTGCCTTTTTCCCATAAAAAGGTCTATCTTACTCCTTTTCCATCTTGCCTAACATCCTATTTTGGAGGTAGACATGTTACCTAAAGTCTCAAAAAGATTCTCACACCAGAGGACAAATTCTGGCAGAATGTGCTGAATTCTTGACCTAAGAAGTGTTGAGCCAGAGAATTGCCATGCTGGCCCCTCGTGACTTACAGAAAGTCACCCACCATTTTGGTAGGAAGATTCCATATACCCCCCTCCCCATTTCTCATGAAGTCTCATAGGAAGGAACAGTCTGCCACCATCTTCTCAGGGTATGGGAGGGAGATAGATTTCCAAGTTGATTTATCAGCATGCTCCTAGGAGACGCTGCTTGTTTTTAACCATAGTGTGGTGTAAATCAATCTCGAGGTACACTGGTTTGGGAGGCTATGTTTTTCTGCCTAACAGACGTAGCTCATATTTCCTGAGTTCTCCCTGTATTTCAATTCCTGTGCTTAAGTTCTTTACACTTAACCGGCACACCAACCTTTTAACACATTAACCATCTTGAGCCCCATTTTACAGATGAGGCGATGAAAGTTCAAGGGACCTAAATAACAGAATGTCCCACATGAAGCAATACAACCAAAGCCCAGTTCAGCCACCTCAGAAGTGCACAGTTTCCTATAGTGTACCACACTACACAGACTAAGCTTCCTTCTCCTGAGCTCTTTGGTAGACATTAAATGGTTTTCCTTAATAGAAATTATTAATGTTGTATGACTTTGCAAGTGAATATGGTTTATGCATCAGACTCAGTATGCTTAACATAAGAATCTTAGATTGGATTTTTGTCACAGTCTTTGTTTTCCATGAGAAATTAAAAGTTGATTTTTTTAGGGAAATAGTAACTACTATTATTTGATTATGAAACCATTTTTGAATGATCTAGGTGTTTCTTAATTCAAATTGTGGGATAGTTGACTCTCTCATTACCAAAGAATTACAACTGTAACCCCTTCCTTATGAATTCAAAGAAGAAAACTCGAGAATGCTTGCTTTTGACTGAAGACTACCTCAAAATGAAGGTTTGGGTAGGCATTCTTTATTTATATTTATAAAATTCAGCAATTTTATTCATTAATGATATTATATATGACAAAGTATGACAAAAGTCTGCACAGGAACTCAATGACAGACAAGGAATAAAATAGCTATAGTGTAGGGATAAATCTAAAAATCTATTATGTGCTAATGGCATGTTACACATGGGTCAGATCCCATTATGATAAAAATCTTTGGAAATTTCCAAGTTTAGGAACCCACTTATTTCCAGCAATGTTCAGGGTGAACTGCTGCAAACTAAGATTGCTTATTACATTTCTATTAAGTAGCAAGTTTGTCTTTTATAATCAGAGTCACACATAAAAGATGAAACAGATCAGATTTGGGGCTGGGTGCAGCTGTTTGCTTCTAGGAAATGTCAACAGTGACCTAATGTGGAGGCAGGTGATCAATTCTGAGCCCAGTCTGATCCATGAGCATTAACATCAACCAGCAAGTATTGAGCACTTCATGCCAGGAAGTGTTCCACGTGCTATAGTCAGTCTCACTAATAGTCCTATCAAAGAGGTATTAACTGCGATCTCTGCTTTCAGATAGAGAAACAAAGTAGATCACTTGTCCAAAGTCACACAGCTGACAAGGGTACAGCTGGGATTGGAATCCAGACAGTGTAGCTCCAGGTCCGTGCTCTATGTCCAGACAGCAAATGTGGCAGATGTTCCTGTGGTCCAGCCACGGAACAGGCTTTGTGTACATGAGATGTAGATACAAGTCTAGGTGTATGTTTACCCACTATAATAGCAAATCAGAGTTAGCATATCAGAACCGACTAGCAGCACGTTGTTGTTGTTGTTGTTAGGTGCTGACGAGTCAGCATTGTTGTTGTTGTTGTTGTTAGGTTGCTGACTCATGGCGACCATCATGGGTTTTCAATGGCTGATTGTTTCAGAGTGGACTGCCACATCCTCCCATTTTTGTTTTGTTTTGTTTTGTTTTTTTGCGGTGCTAGGGATCAAACCCAGTTCCTCAGAGAGTGCAGAGTGGCACTCTATCAACTGAGTTAAGCGCCAGCCACAAATAAAACCACTAAATGTCACATTCATATGCTGGGCTGAGCTGCTGGATTATTCAAGCCAGATCTAACAGCTGCTGAGCAGAATCTTTTCAACTTAGAGCTTGGAGGGCTGAAAAACTTCTCACTATTATGTTCTGTTAAATTCTCCACCTGAAGCCTGCTGTTTCTGTTGACACGCTAGACTTAAAGTACAGGGTAGAATCAATGAGGCTGTGTCTCATAGAAGATGCTGGGGTGCCGGACAGGCAAGAGGCAGCCCAGGAAATGGGGTGCTGGGGTACTATAAAACCTGAATGCAGTGGGTGTTGACCAAAGTTTTGCAAATCTCAATATGATCCGAATTCCATATTTTGTAGAGTTCCAAGCAAGTCTGTCTCAAAGCATAATCCAAATGATGCATGTAATTTACTCTTTATTCTCTTTAAGCCAGTGAGAAGCTCTGCCAAAATCACGACCTGACCTATATTGGTTGTTCATGTATCCAAGTCTCTGTTCAGTGTGTTTCCTGTTCCTTTTATAGCAAGGTTTTCAAAGAGCCTCCTTGCAGTTTATTAGGTGGAAGGCATCTGGACCAAGCTCCCTTTTTAAAATACATGAATAGAAAGAAGATCGGAAAGGAAAGGCAGAAGAGAAATTGCATCCATAAGGCATTTATTATAGGTCAGTTTGATTATAGGTAACGGTATATACATCTTACCATCGCGGGGCAGGTGATACTATCTTCAGTTTATAAGAGAGAAAAATAAGGTTCAAGGTCACATAACTAAGAAGTGAACAAGAGCCGTGCCTCATCTCTGGTGCCAGGACTGTCCTGACTAAGCCAGCCCATGTCCCTTTCTGGGCCTCAGGACACAGATCATGCCATCGTTTGTGTCCTGGATGGCTGTTTGCTCATAGGTTCTTCAGAAATTATCATGACAACTGAACCCTGACTTTTTAAAGATAATTGACTTTACTTCAAGTCAGAAGCCTCTACATGTATTTGTCATTCAAGAATATTTTATCAATAATTTAGGGAAAAGATACATTAGCCGGGATTCTTTTATAGTCAGATAACAACAAAGATTTTAACAGAAGTCCAGCAAATGTGCTGAAGCCACGGGATCCATAGTGTGACCAAAACTATCTAGGATTCAGCTCTGCTTTCCACAATATGGCATCACTCTCACAAAAGCTTAGTAGCTTCCCCCCCCCCCTCAGCCTTCACCTGGAGGCTGAAATTACCCCAGAATCCCACCTTCCAGCTAGTCACCGCAGAGAAAATACTTTTCAGGCAGCTCCAACCAGAGGCCCCAGGCACACGTGATTGGCCAGCTTGAGTCACTCCTCGATTCCTGACACATTGACTCCAGATCTTGGGGCTGCCCCTGGTGGGGAGCAAGGGAGCTGGGGGCATTCTCCAGAGAAAAGTGGAAAATGCCTGATCTCTACTTCAAACAACATGAGTCTGTAGGTAGAGCATTAATACTGTGCCAGAGCGACCTTCTCATGCCACTCTTAGGTAATGAGTGTAAGCTTGTAGAATTGTTTAAAAGCAAAAGGAAATCACACTGTTAAGTGCCATTGAGTTGGTATCCGACTCATAGCGACCCTACGTACAACAGGCGAAACACTATTGTCAGTGCTTCTCCTCTGTTCAGAGGGTTTTCAATGGCAGATTAATTTTGGGGAGTGGGTTGCCAGGTCCTTCTCCCAAGCCTACGGCACCTGGTGTTCCCAGGCAGTCTCCCATCCAAGTACTAACCAGGCCCGACCCTGCTTAGCTTCCAAGATCTGACGGGATTGGATGCCACAGGGCTACAGCTGCAGACTGAAATCACATTACGAAATTTAAAAATCTGGGGCCAGGCGTGGTGGTGCACACCTGCAATCCCAGCGGCTCAGGAGACGGAGACAGGAGGATTGCAAGTTCAAGACCAGAGGCAGTCTGCATAACTTAGTGAGACCCTGTCTCAAAAAACTAAAAAAATGGGCTAGGGGGGTGCATCTCAGTGGTCCAGCACTTGCAAAGCATGCAAGCGGGAGGCCCTGGGTTCAACCCCCAGTACCACCAAAAAAAAAAAAAAAAAAAAAAAAATTAAAAATCTAAGTTTCTGAGAGCTCTATAAGTGAACCCTGGTCATCTCACTGTTCTTTCTTTTCAAATTGGGTCACAACCCTTTGCTGAGTCATGAAATCAATTCAGTGGGTCATGACTGGCCCTTTTTGGTAAGGTAAAGTAGACAATACTTGTGACTAGCACAGAGTGGAGTTATTTTTGTTTCAATTTACATATCTGAGTGTGTTCAGAGTACGAATGTAAAATGTATTCCTTCCCAGGTTTGCTAATTCATCCACCCTGAATGAAGACAGCCGCCTGGGGGATGGCTTCAGATTTGTCTGGCACCCTAATGGTGACTCAGCTACTCAGGCACTCAGGGATCATTGTCTAGTCCCAGCTGTCCTCCGAGCCATGAGACCTTAGGCAAGTCCTCTAGTGTCTCAATGTTCTGGTTATCATCAGAAAAGATGCACATGATTGTAAGGATCAGATGAAAAGGTCCTCTGGAACAGTGGCAAGACCACCCTAACCATAAGCTGGAATGACTCTTGTTATCAGTAAGTAAAAGGCCTTAGAACTGGAGGCCTCTGGGGCACTGAGAATAGGGTAACTTTAGTGTAAAAATAAAACCTGTGCCTTTTGGAAACTAGGACTCTTCCACAAATACTGCTTCCAGACTGCCCCACGCTGGTTGCTTCTGAAGGGTGGGTCGATGTAAAAGTCCCGGCTGTAGCGCAGTGGCCGCAAGGCCTTTGGATCCCTTAGGTAGGGGATCTGTTCACAGGAAGTTTATGTCTAGGCTGAGTCTCAGAGGCACACCCTGAAAGACCGCAGAGCTGACCTGCATACTTCCTGCCCTAAACAGACTGGGTTTGTGATGCCTCCTGCCTCCCAGAAAGCAAGGTCAGCGTGCGGGTTGGCTGGGACCAGGGGTGGGGACAGTACGAACCACAGGAGTGAACTGATGGCTGGTGGAGGAGAAGACATTGAGGGCTGGGAAGGAAACAGCTGGGATTGCCTCGTAGGCATGGTAATTATAGCCCCTCACGCAGAGACGGTCTCACAAGCAGCTGCCGCAGAGCAAGGCCCTGCTGGGAATCACGGAGCTTTGGTTGCCTGAACCCTGTGGAAACACTGCCATGTGAGGATCTGAATGGCTGGGAGGAAGCAAGGAAATCACCAGGGCAGCTGCATTCTGGGGAGGGAAAGGAGCTATGACAAGCCGTGAGGAAGAAGGGGAGCCGGGGAAGAATGTACAGACCCAGGTTGGCATAGAATGGCTTGGGGAGAAGGTTGCCTATGTGCCAGAAGGGGTAGAATGGGGTTGGTTTTATTTTTCGGTAGTGGGGATTGAACCCAGGGCCTGAGGCATGCTAAGCACATGCTCTACCACTGAGCTACACTCCCAGGCCTGGATAGGTTCTTTTTAGACATTATAAGAATGCCTAAATTTGACATGAGAAACTCCTAAATTTGCAAAGAAGGGCTCCTTCCTTTAATATGAGAACCACATTGAAGGAAGGGCTACCTTCCTTCAATATGAGAACCACAATGGGAGTAAAAAATAATCACCTGGCCAAGATCTTTACCATTTACAAGGTACTTTCCAGCAGAAAATATTGGAGCATCTTACATGCCAGACCTGTGCCACATCACCTCTGGAAGTCTGTTATATAGATGAAGAAACTCAGGCCCAAAGAGGTCTGTGAACCCACGGTATCATTCTTAGAGAGGACTACACCAAGCTCCTGCTTCTTGCACTCCTCTGGTGCCCTAACAGGCTCAGCATTCATCTTTGTGCTGGGATTGGCAGAATCTGCCTTTAGATCAGAGAGTAGACTCTGTTGTCCTAATGAGCCACTTGGCACCTTTTGAGAGAAAACCTGAGACATGTCTAAAGAGCCCAGGCTGAGCGCTGCTTTCCCATATTTTCTTCTCTGGGCCTGCAGGATCCATTGGGCAGTAGATGGCTTCTTCCCATTGTCTTTACTGTTTGGGGGAATAGCGCCTTGGCTTCCACTCTAAGCAGGAGAACTGGGTAGCTTTTTAAAAAGTAGAGGAGTGGGGAGAATGGAGTGACTGCAGGAGGGAACTCTTTGGGCTAATAGAACTGTTCCTATGATGAAATGCCACATGGTTACATGGTAGTTGGTAGTTTTACAAAACTCCTTGAATTATACAGCAAGTGATAAGTTTTTATTGTATGTAAATTATAGCTCAATAAAGCTGGTTTTAGAAAAATTCAATGTAAAGTTCAAATGCCTGTATTAAGTTGTGAAGTTCTCTGAAGAAGCCACATCTGGAATGAAGGTTCTGTAGACTGATTAACTAACTAGAACATGATTGTGAAGGGATGGAACATGGCAGATCATAACCCAAAACCATCTTGGGCTACCTCTAGTCCCTTTAGTGATCACTTAAAACCAACCTCTGTATCTGAGCTAACATCCTGTTGGCTATTAGGCAAAACTTTTTCAATGTATATTAAACCTAGCAGATCACTAGCTCCTATCAACCCTAAAGCTAAGAATGCAAAAACACCCAAAACCCATGGAAGGTTTCCGTGTTCTACCGTAGCCTGCCTACCTTGTAAATGCATTGATTTATGACTTTCTCTTGTTCTGAGACTATAAACATTTCACATAGCCTGTTCCACAGTAGGGCCATGTAATTCAGGGTAACTTGAATCCATGTTCCTAGGCCATGGCCACTCATATTTTGCATATTTAACTATCTTTTATTTTACCCTTTGGAGCAAATGGTGTATTTTGATCCTTATAATCATGTGTGTCTTCTTTGTCTGATGATAACCAGAACATTCAGACACTAGAAGACTTGCCTACAGGTAGAGTGCCACTTTGTGTCAACATAGTGTACAGGTAAGTTCTGCATTATAAAAGAAAAATTATTGGGTTCTAGTTGATATATGTGAAGTATTTAGTGGCAAGTGTATTGATATCTGCACTTTACCTTGAAATGCATAAAAGGTAAGATATACAAGTGAATGGCAAGATATATATTAAAGCAAGTATAGGAAAATTGTACCATCTAGGTGGTAGATTTACAAGTTGCCACTAAAATTCTTGCAAGTTTGATGTATTTGAAATTTTCATTGTAAAAGGCTGGGAGAAAACCAAGTAACTTCACGTTTCTGGCAAAACCAAGTCACTCCCATTGTATAAACTATATAAACTATAAGCTGTGGGGGAAACCTTTTTAAAAAACTGCATAACCAGGTGCCATGGCACATTCCTATAATCCTAGCGATTCAGGAGGCAGAGGCAGGAGGATCACAGGGTTGAGGCCAGAGGTAGCCTGCATAAGTTAGTGAGACTGACTCAAAAATTAAAAAGGGGCTGAGGGTACAGCTCAATGGTAGAGCACTTGCCTAGCCATGTGAGAGGCCCTGGGTTCAACTCCAAGAACTAAGAATTAAGTCAGCTGTGTAAAGATACTGAAAGTGACCAAGAGCAGACACAAAACTAGAGGTGAGACAACATCTGGAAGAAAGTCACCACATGGCATCACCTTCCTTTTCTTTAACCACAAGTAAACCTCCAGTGAAAGATACAAGTCCTGCTGGCCTTAATTACCAGAGTGGAGGGTTCAGTGCGACCATAGGCTCTTGAGAGTGAAAACAGAACAACAAAAAAGAGAGCCAGAGGAAAAATACCCAAATTCTATATATAACCTCCGCTCAAATCTCTTTCTAAGCACTGAACTATGTGTGTGTACACAGAGCTAAAACCTGAACTGAACATTAAATAAAATTAAGAATTCAGTCCTTTGGTTGCACCAGCCACATTTTCAATGTATAAGTCACTATCATATTGAACAACAAAAAATAAAATGTTTTCGTTATTGAATAAGATCTATTGGATAGCATTAATTTGGCCAATCCAATTAAAATGTGGATATTATTAGGACTGACTCATCCTCCCCTCAAAAAAGACCCAACTGTATTCCACTCACAACATATAAACTTCAAATACACAAGGTTGGAGAGAAATTAAAGCTAAGTGGATTGGAAAAGGTATCATGCAAATGTCGAGCAAAAACAGCCGTGGTGACTGGATTCATGTCAGATAAAGTAGACTTCAAAGTAAAGGGTACTACCAGAGATACAGAGACAGTTTGTAGAAAGTCACTATATCACTATATGTAATATGCATAAATATATATTACAGCTTCAAACTACATGAAACAATTATAGCTATGATTTTTAAATACTCCTTTCTCACCATTCCATAGAACTAACTAGAACATGTATCAATAAAGATGGAAGATCTAGAAAACACTGTCAAGTGTTAAGTGCCATTGAGTTAGATCCAACTCATAGCCACCCTATGTAGAACAGAACAAAACACTACCCAACACTGTACCATGCACATAGTCTTTTTATATTGGAGCCCCATGTTGCAGCCACTACATTCTTCTCATTTTGCATCAGCAAAAGGAGGTCACAGGGGCTTTACTCCATTCCTATCATTAAGGTGAACTCTACTTTGAGGAGGCAACTCTTCCCCAGTCATTTCTTGAATGCTTTTCAGCCTGGGGGGCTCATTTTCTGGCACTATATTTGACAGTGCTTCTCTGCTATTCATAGAGTTTTCAGTGACTGTTTTGAGAGTGATCTACCAGGTCCTTCTCCCTGGTATGACTTAGTCTGGAAGCTCAGCTGAAATCTGTCTACCGTGAGTGGCCTTGATGGTTTCTAAAATATCAGTGGCATAGCTGTCAGCATCCCAGCAACATGCAAGCACAAGCTGACAAACATAGGGGGGGCATTATCAAATACTTTGACCTAACTGACATTTTTAGAACACTACACCCCTGTTGTTGACTGCAGAATACTCATGCTTTTCAAGTGCATATTGTGTATTTGCTAAGCTAGACCATCTGGATGGACCATAAAACATATCTCCACATTTATAATGGGGCTGGGATTTAGCTCAGTTGGTAGAGGGCCGCTCTGCAGTCTCTGAGGTCCTGAGTTCAATTTCCAGCACCACAAAAATGGGAGAAGGACGTGGCAATCCACTCCCGAGGCAATTCCGAAAAGCAATCAGCCATTGAAAACCCTATGAGGGTCGCTATGAGTCGGACACAACTCTACACTCTACGGCACCTAACAACAACACATTTATAATGACAAAAGAACATACTCAATATGGGTTTCTGATCATATCAGAAATAAGTTAGAAATAACTTGTCTTTTTAAAAAGTCAGATATGTGGAAATTAAGCAAAACATTTGTAAATAATTCACGAATCTAGGAAGAAAAATATTTTGAACAAAATATGAAAATATAACATTTCAAAAACTTTGAGAGTGCAGGTAGCACTGAGCTAACAGGGAAATTTATAGCTTTATAGCAACAAGGGTCTAAAATCAGTGATCTAAGTATCCACTATCAGAACCTAAAAAAATAAGCAAAGCAAACCCAAAAGGAAGTAGAATACTAAAAACAAAGAGTAGAAATCCCAAGTAGAACTTATCCCACATATGCAGTGCTTTTCTTTTAAATATTAATGCATTTTAATGTTCATGCTTAACCACAGAAAAGCAATTGATGAAATTCAACATTAACAGAATAAAGGAGACAACTATATGATTATTATAATATATGCAGAGAAAGTTTTGACAAAATTCATCATTCATGCTTTATTTTTAAAAAAAACTTAGAAATCTAGAAACAAGAATAAAAGGAAGCTTCCTCAACCTTATAAAGGGTATTAGACAAACTCACAGATAATTGCATTTGTAATAAAGATAAATTGAAGGATTTCCCCTAAGATCTTAAACATGACAAGGATATCTGTTTCCGCTTCTTGTACTCAACGTACTGAGGTCTTAGCCATTACAGTAAGACAATAGAGAAAATCAAGGAAAAAGCAAAACATAATTATTTACATAGAAACTCCTAAAGGAATCAACAAAACAACCACTACCACTAATGAATAAATTTAGCAAGTTAATTTGTAAAAATTGTCTTTTTATATACAGCAAACATGAAATATAAAGTTAAGAGTGTCATTTGTAATAGTACCGAAAGAACATAAAATACTTAAGAATAAAGATATGTATTATCTCAGTACTATAACTTGCTAGAAGACCTAAACATATGGAGATACATACCTCGTTCATGAATTGTCAAGATGTCAGTTCTTTCCCAAACACAGCCAAATCAATCCTAATCGAATTCACACAAGGCTTTTTCTGTTGTAATTAACAAGTCAATTCTATGGATTTTTTTTATGGAACCAAAGATTTTATAACATCCAAAGAAATGGTGAAAAAGGAGCAAAGTTGAAGGACTTAACACTTCCCTATGTCAAGACCTACTGTAAACCTACAAGTAATCTAAATACTGTGATATTGGCTTACTAAGTGGAAAAATAATGTAATTAAATAGTTTCCTGAAATAAATTTATTCCTAGTTTTCTTCTCAACAAATAGTATTAGAATAACTACATATCCACATAGCTAAAATGAATCTCAATTCTCACCTCACCTGATACAGAAACAAACTAAAATGGATCATAGGCCCAACTATAAAAGCTGGGGAGGGGGAGGGAACAGAAAATTAATTCAACCTTGAAGGAGATAGTGATTTCTTAATATACAAAGGGCACCAAACATAAAAGACTGATACATTGGGCTTCACCAAAATTAAGAACCAACTGTCAGAAAACAGACCTAAGAAAATAATTAGGCAAGTCAGAGGTAAAAGTATTTGCAAGGTATGTATCCAAGAAAGTACTGGTATCCTAGATGTATAAAGAAACCCTATAACTCAATAACAGAGACCAATTTTTAAACTGGCAAAATATTTCAACAGAAAACTTACAAAGGAAGATATAAATGACCAGTCAACCAACACACTAGACATCAGGGAAATGCAAATTAAAACCACAATGAGATAATGGTATATATCCACCAGGATACCGATAGCACCTAACAACAACAATGGGCAGTGTACAAGTACTTAAAACTAAAACGATTGATTCAAGTGTTTGTTTACAAGGAGATGGAGCATCATGAGCTATTATTGTACATTGTTGGTTAGCACAGTTACTTTGAAAAAAGGCCAGGTGGTTTCTTATGTATTTAGCTTTCTAAATACATACCTACCCCATTATGACCCAGCAATTCCACTGCTAGGTATTTACTTTACTGAAGAGATAAACACAGAGCCACAAACAGCTGTACAAGAATGTTCCTAACAGTTTTATTCATGATAACCAAAATTTCCCAGCATTCCTGGTTCCTGTCCACAGGAGGCTGCTTTAGCTCAGTTGGCAGAGTGCTGCTCCACACTCTCTGAGGACCCAGGTTCAATCCCCAGCACGGCAAAAATGAGAGAAAGATATTGTTGTGTCTGACTCATATTGTCTCTCATAGAGTTTTCAATGGCTGATTGTTTCAGGATTGCCTCAGAGTTGGATTGCCATGTCCTTCTCTAATTTTTATGGTGCTGGAAATAGAACCGGGGACCTCAGAGACTACAGAGCAGTGCTCTACCAACTGAGCTAAATCCCAGCCTGGAGAAGGACATAGCAATCCCAAAACAGCCATTGAAAACCCTATGAAGATAGCTATGAGTTAGACTTGATTTGATAACACCTAACAACAATCCAAAGGAGAGCTAATAACAACATGGCATACCCAAAATGAAAAACCAGCAATGAAAAAATTACTACGACATAATATGGATAAAACTCAAAAATAATGCTTTACACAAAAGGAATGTAACTGTATGGTTCTCATGACTCTGGAGATTTAGAACAGGCAAAACTGAGTTCTATAAAAGCAAAGATAATCCATGGGAGAAAAATTCCTGTTCGTGGTTTGGTTGGCAGGTTAGGTAAACTAGTGTTTGGCCTGCAGTGGTGTTTTTTTGTTTTGTTTTGTTTTGTTTTCCCAGTGCTAGAGGTTGAACCCAGGCCCTCACGCTTACATGCTATGCAAGTGCTGGACCACTGAGCTGCACCCTCAGCCCACTTTTTTTTTTTTTTTTTTTTTTTTTTTTTTTTTTTTTTTTTTTTTTTTTTTAACTTTTTGAGACAGGGTCTCGCTAAATTACTCAGACTGCCTCTGGTCTCGAATTTGGGATCCTCCTGCCTCCATCTCCCGAGCCGCTGGGATTTCAGGCATGCACCATCGAGCCTGGCTCAACAAAGGTGTGTTTTTCAGAACTCATTTAATGGTACACTTAAGATCTGTGCATGCTACCGTATGTAAATTCTACCAGAAAAGAAAGAAATCTGTAAGTATTGCACTTCACATACCAGCAGGAATACCTGGTTGGGAGTGAATGCGGATGGATGCCAACATTGACATGCATTTTAACTGAATGGATTGAAGGAGGGGCAGAGAGATATATAATTATGGTAAGACGTTAATTGTAGAATCTAAGTGGTGGTATATGGGTGTCAGTGTAAAACTTTTTGGCGTTTGAATTTTTTTATAATAAACTAGGGGGAAATATAACGGTGATGCTCACTCCGGGGTACACCCATGCCCCTATACTTGCTACCCATCTAAAGCTTTTGCCCCCAATAGGCTGGATAAAAGATGTGTTTATCGCCAGAACTGTGTGTTTATTCAAAATCATTTGGTTTTACTAAATAGGACTGCAAACCCTTCTCTCTCTCTTTCTGGTTAGTATCATAGGTGGGTGGGTCTCCTGGGACCCCTCTCTGGGAAGGCTTAGAAATTCTATTTAGTTAGCAAGTGCCGACGTATCCATTCCTTAATGTGTCTACATTCACTCCCACATGCCCCGGGCGGGTGATTCTGGAGGGGCAGCGTGTGGCTGGGTACACGCGTGGGGGCGAAATGCGTCTGAAGGGGACCGAGCGCCCCCTCCTGGCCCGGGAGGGGCCCACGCAGGTCGGCTAAGCACTCGACCTCCCTGTTCAGCACCCATTCCCAGGATCTGCGCACTCGGGTGGGCGCCCTGCAGCCCCGAGGGTGGCCTGTTGAGAGCCAGCCGTCTACGGGTGGAGACCAGAGCAGAGGACTGCCCCCGCGGCCAGGGGGGCGGGCGACGGGGTGGAGTCGCTGCATCTGGCGGCGGCGCGGCTCCACCTGTTGCAGCGTCGGAGCGCGCCCGCCTGGGAAGGCAGAGCTCGGCGAGGACCTCCGCTCCTGCCCCTCTCGGCCGCGGAGGGCCAGGCTGCGCGAGGAGGAAGCCCGAGAGGAGCCCCGGCAGGACAGCACAGACCTGGTGCGCCCGTGGAGGTGAGACCTGAGCGCAGCCGCGGCGCCAGCGCTCGCTGCAAGGTGAGGGCTCTGGGAGGGCGCCCCCGCGAGAGCCTTGCTGCTGGTCCGCATGGGGAAGGGGGAGCTTTCTGCCCTGAGCCCCGGCCCGCGCAAGATCAGCCAAGCCTGGGTGGAAGAGACGGAACTCTCCAGGGTCCAGGTCTCCGGGCCGCCGTCCTTGGCTGCCTCCCCGGGAGCTGGGCTGGCAGAGCCAACACGTGTGGGCAGAGGACTCCCTGGTGCAAAATCCAGAGGCCAAGGGCGCTCCGGCCAGGGAAAGGCGAGGGAGGCACCCCGGGGAGATGCCCGTAACTTCCTTCCCTCCCTTGTTCCAACCTCCCTTTCTGGTCTCCTCTCTCCAGCCGGTCCGCTCGCCGTGGGGGGCGGGCGGGAGATCCGAGCCTGCGCCTCACAGTCCTCCTGGTCGTGTACCTACCCAGGACGGGTTCCAGCCCCCGATCCCACGCAGCAGGGTCGGTGATTCCGCGGCCAGGACGCACCACGACGCATCCACCTGGGGAGGGACCTACAAAGCCAGCGGACAGCCTTGCATCCTAGCCATTGGCCACGGCCAAAGGAACCCGGGCTCCACTTACCGGCGATCCCTCGGGCCCACCGACCTCCGCCCCGGGGGAAGTTCCAGCCTGCGGGAGTTCGCCCTGAAGACGAGCCACGCCCCCCTCCCCAATCTGAGCGCGGGCGGAGAGCCAGCGCCCGGGTCCTCGCGCCACACAGAAGTGGACTCTGCGTCCGGACGCGCGGATCTTCAGCGTGGAGGAAAACTCCAGGGCGGGCAGGGCGAAGACGCGGCGGCGACAAAGCGGATTCGAAACCAGGAGCCAAGGCGGACGTGGGGAGCCGAGGCGGCCACCCCCAGATCCGTGCGGCGGCGGTCATGGGCGAGCCGGCCGCGCGGCATCCAGGAGCCGGCTGAGCGCGGGCTGAGCCACAGCCTCCCCGGGGCGGGGGCGGCCTGCGGGGGCGGGGCTGCCTCGGGGACCCGGCCATGGCCGGCCGGGGGTGCAGCTGCGGCCCTGGGCACCTGAACGAGGACAACGCGCGCTTCCTGCTGCTCGCCGTGCTCCTCGTGCTCTACCTGCTGGGCGGCGCCGCCGTCTTCTCGGCGCTGGAGCTGGCGCACGAGCGGCAGGCCAAGCAGCGCTGGGAGGAGCGCCTGGCCAACTTCAGCCGCGGCCACAACCTGAGCCGCGAGGAGCTGCGCGGCTTCCTCCGCCACTACGAGGAAGCCGCCAGGGCTGGCATCCGCGTGGACAACGTGCGGCCGCGCTGGGACTTCACAGGCGCCTTCTACTTCGTGGGCACCGTCGTGTCCACCATAGGTGAGTCTGTGCGTCTCGGGGGTGGGGGGTGGGGTTCTTTACTTCCCTGGCTGGGCAGGACAGAGCCTCTGGACCTTCCATTCATCCACCTGGGCACCCCGCGTGCTCCTCCAGGTGAGCTGCCTGCTACCTGAACAACAGGTGGTGGGGCCTCTGGGACTCTGACCGTGATCCTGGGACTCTGACCGTGATCCAGCGCCAGAAGCAGCCGCATCCCATGGAAGCTTGTTAGAAACACAATCTCAGGCCCCTTCCCAGACCTCCTGAGTCAGACGCAGCGCGTTTACCAGTCCCACGGGAGTTGAATGATTCTTCAATTGGAAAAGCTCTGCTGTAGGAAATTGCCAATCTAGTTAAAGAGGCAGGGCTGAATTAATGAACTCTGGGGGAAAGTTTACAAGCAGGGATAGGAAGCTATGAGCATTTACTGAATAATGACTGCGCACAAGCCGCTGGTCAAAGGGAAAGGCTGAATGAATGAATGAATGAATTTGGCACTGGGGAGGAGGGCAAATCCAGGGCCTTGCACATACTTTGCAAGTGTTCTCCCACTGAGCTGTTGTTCCCCAACCCCTTTTTCATTTTTTATCTTAAGACAGGGCCTTGCTAAGTTATATAGGTTGCCTTTGGTCTCAAACTTGTGATTCTCCTACCTGTGCCTCCTGAGTTGCTGGGATTGCAGGTGTACGCCACTGTCGGAATTTAAGAAGACTCTGTCCATGACTTCAAATTCACAGAGAGAAACTTAGAATTCCAGATTTGAAGTGGTGGTGGTGGTGTTAGGTGCCATCGAGTCAAATCCAACTCATAATGACCCTATGTGCAATAGAACAATACACTCCCCGACACTGTGTGATGCACACGATCTTTTTTTTTTTTTTTTTTTTTTTTTTTTTTTTTGGTACTGGGAGTTGAACCCAGGGCCTTGCACCTGCATGCTCTGCAAGTGATGGACCACTGAGCTGCACCCTCAGCCTACTTTTTAACTTTTTGAGACAGGGTCTTGCTAAATTACACAGACTGCCTCTGGTCTTGAACTTGTGATCCTCATGCCTCCGCCTCCCAAGCTGCTGGGATTACAGGCGTGCGCCACCGGGCCTGGCTCCACACGATCTTTTTTATGTTTAAGTCCATTGTTGCAGCCATTGTGTCAATCCATCTAGTAGAGGGTCTCCCTTTTTTTGTTGACCCACCACTCCCAAACATGATGTTCTTCTCCAGGAACTGGTCCCTCCTAACATGTCCAAAATACATAAGACATAGTCTAGCCATCCTTGCTTCCAAGAAGCACTCTGTACTTCTAGGATAGATCTGTCGGTTCTTTTGGCAATCCATGGTATATTCAATAGTCATCACCAGCACCATAATTCAAAAGCATCAGTTCTTTTCCTGTCTCCCTTATTCAACGTCCAGCTTTCACATGGATATGATGTGGCTGAAAATACCATGGCATGAGTCAGGCATACAGGAGGCAAAAGTGTGAATGAAGATTCAGAGAACGGAAAGTGTTTCCTACCAAGAGGAACCAGGAAAGAAGTGACCCTTTGGGGTGAACCAACTAGAGTTTGGTATGACTTGGGTTGGGGGCTAAAAGTGCATCCATTGCATTCTAGGGTAGAAGAGCTGCAGTCAGAGGCTCCATGACCTGATTGAACTTGGAGTGGTAGAAGGAAGGCTAGGAAGGTCTGCTAGCTAATGAGGGACCTTCTGTGTCAGGTGGAGGAGCTACAACTTACCTGGAGGCAATAGGGAACCATTGAGGATTTTGAGCAAGGGTGCAGGATTGCTACCAGCAGTTATGCCTTTATTCTCCAGCAGAAGAAAGCAGATGAACGGTCTGTGCACTACACCCCTGAGACTATTCACCCTTGAAATATAATCAGGTAATAAGAGAGCTGGGGAGGATGCTGTAGTAATTCTGACAAAAGAGGGCTGGAGAGAGGGAGGGGCGTTGAATAGCCAGAACAGAAAAGGCAGTGGTTTGCACGCTGCCAGAGCACAGGAGCAGTAGAACGGCACAAGACGGTCCTAGCACAGGCTGTGCCTGCCGGGTGCTCTCTGGAAGGGCTTGTCAGTGAAGTGGATGACGAGGTGAACCTTCTCGAGGCTCCCACGCTTGGCATCGCTGTGTTCTGCAGACACTCTGCCAGGGGAAGGAGCACCAAGCACGGAAGAGATCAGCCTCAGACTTGATCAGTCAGGAAGGACTTACCAAGGGCAGTCCAGGAACCAGGGGCTACAGCAGGCGAGGGGGAGGGGAGGCCAAGAGGATTGGCGTGATTAGGGACGCACCAGTGGCACCAAAGTGCTATGTGAGAAACAGCTGGCTCACAATCCCCATCTCATCCTGATGGCCCAATGGCAGGCCGTCACGGCTCCACAGTAGCCGGGTGACTTGGAAGAAAACCTCTCAGAACGTTCTCCATGTGACTCAACCCGGGGCCCTATGGGAGGATGGACTCTCTTAGCAGAGCTCCACACTTCCCTCAGTATTCACCCCCTATGTCTTAGAAGATGGTTCCAGAATGTCTACATAAGGAAATTTCTACATAGGGACTTGGGGTGAACACAGTGATTAGGAGGCATCACTTGGGAACTTACCTTGGATCTGCTGAGTTTGTGTAGCAAGGACAGGATTTTTATTTACCTTGGATGATTATTTGGGGGTGGTTTTGATAAGAGATTGAGGGAGCTGAACCCTCCCCACCATCATCACAAACCATCTCTTGGTGTTCCCATAGACATGGAGGGAGGGAGGGAGGAGCAGAGACTTCCTGGCTGGTGGACACTGGTTCAACAGACACTGGGCATGCCATGGGAAGGAAGGCACGTAGGAATCCAGGCTTTTCAGCTGCAAATATAATGTACTGGACAGAATAGAACAAACCTGGACACCGTCAGGAGTTGGAACTTTTGGTCCCACCTCTGTACCTTGGGAAAGTTTTTTTGTTTTTTGTTTTTTTCTCGAACTCTTCTGAATCCTGACCTTCTCATCCTTCCTCTGGAATCTGGCCATCCTGGAACCTGGCACCTTGTTTGTTGTGTTTAGGTGCCACTGAATCAGGTCAGACTCATAGCGACCCTATGCACAACAGAAGGAAACCCTACCCAACACTGTGCCATGTGCATGATCTTTTTTTTATTTTTGAGCCCATTCCTGCAGCCACTGTGTTTCTTCTCATTCTGAGTTGTGCCACTTCAGCAAAAGGAGGTTCTAGGGGCTTTCCTCCATTCCTGTCATTAAAGTCAACTCTACTTTAAGGAGGCAACTCTTCCCCAGTCATTTCTTGAATGCCTTCCAGCCTGGGGGGGGCTCATTTTCAGACACTATATTTGACAGTGCTTCTCTGCTATTCAATGGCTAATTGTGTTGGATGGAGGGGGAGAAGGATGTGACAGTCCACTCCCAAAGCAATCCCGAAAGAATCAGCCCTGCAAACCCTATAAGGGTCGATATGAGTCTGAACCAACCTGTTGGCACCTAATAACAACAACAATAACAATTGTTTCAGGAGTGGGCTGCCAAGTCCTTTTCCCTAGTCTGGAAGCTCAACTGAAACCTGCCTACCATGGGTGGCCCTGCTGGTATCTGAAATACCAGTGGTATAGCTTTCAGCCTCACAGCAACATGCAAGCCCCCACAGCACAAGCTTCCAGACACATGGGGGCTGACCCCTTATAGTTGTTGAATAAGCATTAGTCCTGCCTCCTGTCCACTCCTTCTCCCTATACTTGCCTCCCTCCAGGGCTCTGGTGAGAGACAATGAGCTAATGGACAGGAACACATGTTAAAAAGTACAAAGTCTTACACGTGTGAACTTTTTAGCTTTCTCATTTTTAACGTTTCCTTTTAAGTTATTCATTGCTATTATAATAACAGCACTTGTCATTCTTTATTAGGGCCTTGAACAGGTATTTGTACCCCAATGTTCATAGCAGCATTATTTACAATAGCCAAAAGGTAGAAACAACCCAAGTGTCCATCAACAGTGCATGGATAAATAAATTGTGCCATATACCTACGATGGAATACCTTTTAGACATATGTTGTTGTTGTCAGATGCCGTTGAGTCGGTATCTGACTCATAGCGACGCTACATACAACAGGGGAAACACTATTGTCAGTGTTTCTCTGCTATTCATAGGGTTTTCAATGGCGGATTGATTTTTGGGAGTGGGTTGCCATGTCCTTCTCCCAAGCCTACAGCACCTGGTGTTCCCAGGCGGTCTCCCATCCAAGTACTAACCAGGTCTGACCCTGCTTAGCTTCCAAGATCTGATGGGATCAGATGCCACAGGGCTACGTCTGCAGGCTTTTAGACATATAAGGGGTTGAAATTTTGATATATACTAGCTGGACTGTAGATGGACCTAGAAAATAATATTAGATAGTGAAATAAGTCAGACACAGGTGTACAAATAGTGTATAATTCCACTTACATGCGGTACCTATCGTTAGGTGTTGTCAAGTCAGTGTCTGACTCATAGCAACCCTATGTACAACAGGTGAAACACTACTGTTAGTGCTTCTCTGCTATTCATGGGATTTTTAATGGCTGATTGTTTTGGGGGAGTGGGTTGCCAGGTCCTTCTCCCAAGCCTACAGCACCTGTTGTTCCCAAGTGGTCTCTTATCCAAGAACTAACCAAGTCCGACCCTGCTTAGCTTCTGAGGTCTGATGAGATCAGACGCTACAATGAAACAGCTGCAGGCATGTGGTACCTAGAATAGACAAATACATAGAGATAAGGTAAAATAGAGATTGCCAGGGACTGAGGGAAGGTGAGAAGAAAGCATTTTTATTTAATAGATAGAGTCTCAGTTTGGGATGATGAAAAAATTTTAGGTATAGATACTGGTGATGTGTACACCACATTGTGAATATATTTAATATGATTGCACTGCATACTTATGAATGTTTAAAATGATAACTGTATATCTTCTACCACAATTTAAAAAGTAGAATATTGAAACAAGAATGTTGACAGTGAAAAGGGTAGATAATCAGACTTGAAACAAGAATCAACTTAAAGTACTCAGAGAAGTAGGGGGTTGGTTGCAAAGGATCTTCTGTAAATAGCTGTTCTCTGAAAGAGGCTTTTGTTAGGACTTTATTTCTGTGTTGGCCTGTGTATTCATAACCGAGCCTTTATCCAGAAAGGATTTGAGGTGCTTTGTATATGATATAGTCAGTTGGCCTAGGTGAGGGTGCAGCAATAAACTATCCCCCAAAATGCAGTGATTCAACACAACAAATGTTTACTTTTCCTCGCACAGGGTCCACTTTGGGCTGAGGTGACTCTCTGGAGCCATTGTCTCCTGTGCCACCTCAGCGTCCCAGGCTATTTTTATCTCACGGCTCTTGTTGATCACCACCTGGTCCCAGGATTGTCCAGGAAGAGTAAGAAAGGGCTGAATAGGTGAGCACCAGAGATTAAGTGATCGACACCTGGAAGTAACGCAAGTCACCTCCACTCACACTTCATTGGCCAGATGAAGTCACATGGCCACACCCAGGTTCAAGGGCTTAAGGAGCCAGCCCTCCCGGGAGTCCAGCAGCGGCTGAGACCTACCATTGGTGATCAGTGTAGTTTCTCCCACACATCCCTATGTACACTGCATTAGAAATGGATGGTAAGGACTTGAAACACTGAGGAGCTGAGGAAACGTTGAGTAGGGTGGGAAAATTGAGCCACAATTGTTGATAGACAGAGACAGATGTCAAAAGGACCTGGGTACACACCAAAAGTGAGCCCTAAATTTGACCCTGAGTTTTCTCTCTGTCAAAATAAGGAGTCAATGACCACCATTACGTGGTTCCTCTTACCCACGATGGCTTCTTGGAAGACACCCAACTTCCTCAGATAGAAATAAAAAGCTCTCTGAAGCCTGTCATGAAGGAGACAAGAGAATGGGATAAGTAGGCTCCTCCTCAGCATTTTGACCATAAATATGAAAGAAAACCATTTGCTCCTGTATGCCATGACATCCCTCAGGCGAGGGTGCCATCCAGCCAAAGCCCCTCCGCCAACATCCAAAGCAACACAGAGCACCTGTACAGCTCCCAATGGTCCGATCCTAGGAGGACATTTTGAATCCTTTACTGGTGGTCCCCAAGCTTTGGTGTCCAAGAGGGTTCCCTTGAGGGCAGTGTGGTGCTTGTTAAAATGCAGGTGTGTGGGCTCAGAGATTCTGATACAGTAGATGTGCACTGGAATAAACTTCCCAGATGAGCCTGGCACCCTGGTGCACACCTGTAATCCCAGTGGCTCAGGAGGATGAGGCAGAAGGATCACAAGTTCAAGGCTGGAGGCAGCCTGTTTAACTTAGTGACACCCTGACTCAAGATAAAAAATAAATAAGAGAAACTTCCCAGGTGACTGTCTAGGCAGTATAGTGAGCCCGCTTGGAGGGGCTCTGCATCTTGTGGTGGGTTTGATAGAAGTGGGCAGAGGGTTAAAAATTGAGACTTCAGGGCGGGGCACAATAGTACACGCCTGTAATCCCAGCGATTTAGGAGGCAGAGGCAGGAGGATCACAAATTTGAGACCAGAGGTAGTCTGCATAATTTAGCAAAACCCTGTCTCAAACAGTAAAAAAAAAAAAAAAAATTGGCTGCAGCTGCACCTCAGTGGTACAGCACATGCAAAGCATGCAAGCACGAGGCCCTGGGGTTGACCCTCCAGTACCGCAAAAAATAAATAAATAAATAAATGAAAATAAAAAATTGAGACCTCCACAAGGATGCTTGCCATGCGGAGTAGTCCATAAATCCACAGCCTCAGCATCACCAAGTAGCGTGTTAGAAACGCAGCATCTCAGGCCAACCCCAAACCAGTGGAATCATTAATTGCCTCCTAATGAAATACCAAGCGCATGCTGGGAATGTTCAAGTCTGACAAGCCTGGAGTCTAGAGAGCTGTCATCTCATGGTGGGGTTGACGGGGCCAGCCTCCTGTGCTTTCCAGCAGAGTCAAACCCGGGGCCAGGTTGGTATGGAGAGGAGATTGCTCCTCTGTTGACTTGGTAGAATTCCTCGTCAGCTCCACTGAGGGGACAGGTAAGATTCCCCAGATGCAGAGAAGCAGTGGGCTGGGGGTGAGAAGGGGTCTCCAGGTCTTGTGAGTCTGAGAAGTTTAGACACAAGAGGCTCAGCCCCACCTAGTGGGTGCCACTCAAGGAGTATAGCCAGGTTTTCAACAAGTTCTTTTTCACTTTAATTAAATAGAAATAATTCCACCAGGGCCCATTTTGCCCCAGGTGTGGCTCATGATTAGCACCTGGGTAGCAGTCTTTTGGAGGTCTCATGGGATTTAGGAGTTGACCAGGCACGTGTGTGGTTTGGCCTGGTCTCTGTGTAAATCTGAACTGAATATTGTTTTGGGAATCTGTTTTTCCCACATGGGAACAAGGCTGATGAAAACACTTTAGAAATCAAATTAAATACATAAAGCATTGAGAAGCACTGTTTTACAGTATCAAGTTATTAACTGACATCAAAGACAAATTCTTTTTTTTTCTTCCCCGGGTAGTGGGGCTTGAACCAGGGCCTCATGCTTGCATGCTTTGCAAGTGCTGGACCACTAAGCTGCACCCCCAGCCCATTTTTTAAATTTTTTTGAGACAGAGTCTCGTCAAATTATGCAGACTGCCTCTGGTCTCGAACTTGCAATCCCCCTGCCTCTGCCTCCTGCTGGGTTACAGGCGTGCACCACTGTGCCTGGCAAAGACAAACTCTTCAGATAGTAAAAACAGTCTGTCAACGCTAACAGATGTGTTGCATGTGTCAGGATTTAAATCACACACTGAATGGGGCACCTTACATTTTGTGAAGCATTTGTCCACAAGTGAGGTAGGCAGGGAAATAACCATCAATTCCACCTTGAAAGGAAGGAAACCGAGGAGAACCTAAATATATTGCTTAAAACTACACAGTTGTAAAGTGGCAGAGTCAGAATTAGAACCAAGTTTTGTTTTGTTCAGTATTCAATGATAAAAGAAATACATATTCACTTCAGAAGATTGGTAGGTATCTTCATTTTCTGTTGCTAACAACAGAGTATCACAGACTTGGCAAGTTATAAGGAAAAGAGATTCATTTTGACTCACAGTTCTGGTTCAAGATCAAGCATCCTTATCTAGTGATGGCCTTTTTTGCTGGCAGAATTTTGAGGGTGAGAGACAGAATACGTGTGTATGTCCCCGGGTGTCTCTCATAAAGCCACCAGAATTCAATCATGGGGCCCCACTCTGATGGCCTTATCCAATCCTAATCACTTCTCAAAGACCCTATCTCTGAATACTATAATCAGGTTAGGTTTCCACCCTCCTAATATGTTGTAGAGCACTGCTCTGCACTCTCTGAGGACACAGGTTTGATCCCCAGCATCACAAAAATAGGAGAAGGATGTGGCAATCCACTCCCAAAACAATCCCCAAACAATCAGCCATTGAAAACCCTGTGAGGGTCACTAGGAGTCAGACCTCCATAGCACCTAACAACAACAAATGTTACAACGGGGATCTGACTCCAACATGAGTTTCAGAGGAGACAAACCTTAAAACCATAGTATTTTGGGAAGTATAAAAAAGTAGAAAATCACCCATAATTGCACCATCCTACAAGAACCACTATTAATATTCTGGTGTATTGAACCTAAAATGCTATTTTATTGAGTCTAAGATACATCATTATTTTACATGCCATTAAGAAAGAAAAGCTGCCAATTAAATTCTGACATGGTAGCAGTTGTCAGATGCATCCTGATTTCAGATATGAAAGTGTTGGAGTCTATCTTAAAAATCATGGAAATATATATTTTGTATCTCATTGCTTTTCCCAGAACCATTTACACATGAGCATATGGTTGCAATTAGTTAAAAAAGAATCCCATGATTAAAATTTCTTTAATTTATACCAAAGTTGATTTTAAATATTTATTAAAGGTTCATTTTCTCTGAAACAACTAATTTCCCGTTTTCAACTGAAAGCCAGGGGTATTGTATTAATCAATGTGTATGTGTATGTGGGGGCTGGGATTTAGCTCAGTTGGTAGAGCACTGCTCTGCAGCCTCTGAGGTCCCGAGTTCGATTCCCAGCACCGCAAAAATGGGAGAAGGACGTGGCAACCCACTCCCAAGGCAATCCCGAACAATCTGCCATTGAAAACCCTGTGAGGGTCGCTATGAGTCGAACACGACTCAACGCACTTAACAACAACAACAACAACAACAATGTGTATCTGAGCCTGCCACCGTAGCCCATTGGCATCTGATCTCGTCAGATCTCAGAAGCTAAGCAGGGTCAGACCTGGTTAGTACTTGGATAGGAGACCACCTGGGAACACCAGGTGCTGTAGGCTTGGGAGAAGGACCTGGCAACCCACTCCCAAAAATCAATCCACAATTGAAAACCCTTTGAATAGCAGACAAGCACTGACAATAGTGTTCCCCTATTGAATATAGGGTTGCTATGAGTCAGATACGGACTCGACAGCACCTAACAACAACAACACGTGTATATGAATAGCAGAGAAGCACTGACATAGTGCTGGGAATGGCACAGTGTTAGGGAGTATTTTATCTGTTGTACATGGGGTCTCTATGAGTCAGACTTGACCCGTAGGCACCTAACAGCAATGAAGTTTCACTCTTCATCTACAGACTTTGTCATACTCTTCACGGTTTGTTTTCTGTAGAGTGTCTACTATGGATCATTGAGAAAGAAGAATGTTTTTCATTTTTATGCAATTCCATATTTCAGTCTTTTCCGCTGGCTCTCCTCCATCGTCTTTGTGCTTAGAAAATCTTTTCCCATCTAGATCCTATAAGAAGGCAAGTTTGGTTCAGTATTTTTCAGCTGCTCCACAGTTCCAGTCACAAAAGGAGTTTTTAAGGCACTTTAATGTGCTGTTTCATGGAAACAACAGAAGATGCGCTTCAGAATTCTAGCCAAAGAGCAGTGTGTGGACCTGGGTACTGAAGGACCAAAAAGGGGAGCTAGTGAGTGCTTCCGTTCACTCGTGGTGGGGCAAGAAGGCATCTCACTTGAGCTCCATCTTCTGAAATTTCAGGCAGAAACTCAGACTGTCCATCTTGAGGGGACTAGGTGAGGCAGTTACTTGTTTCTTACTTGGAAATTTTCAGTATCTTGGCATTAAAGTCGTGTTGTAGGATCTAGCTCTCACACTACATTGTCCAGCGTGCTTGTCCTTATAAAAGTTCATCTGAGTGGGTTGCTTCAGAAATTCTTATTCATATCATGAAATATAATGATTTCCTATTTTATTTCTAAATTCCATCCTATTCTCTCTTCCTTTCCATGACTGTCTCTAGGAAGGAGAGATGAGTTTGCTGTGCATGTAACCCAAATAATTCTAGGACTTCTTAGTGTCCTGTCTAAAGTAGCATAGTTTATTAGCCCAAAGTAGTTAAAAACAGCAATTAAATTTTTACTTGCATCTTTAAAGAATCTTAAAGCATCTCCTTTTATAATAACACAGAGGAAATGTCCCTCTTTGCTCTTTCCCAGTCTCTCATAGCTCACAGAAGTTCTAGGGACCATTATCCCTCAGCGCCTCCCCAAGTCCACCCCAGCCATCAGCTCTCTAGCATCTTATCCCTCCCAATCTCTTCTTCCCCATCTCTCTCTGCTGCTGTTAGCAAGATTGACCTAACCTCTCCAGTTTCCTTTAGCTTTGTCGATATAAAACACAGCTCTTGCTCCAAAGGGAATAAGAGGTAATTTGTTTTGAGCCAAATGTGAGAGACCATGACACTGAATGACATGTTCTAGTGTGGAAGAGGTTACATGAACTTGTATAGTCATAGAAGAAAAGAAAGTCATAAATCAGTGCATTTACCAAATACCTTGGTCAAGACATCAGCTAGGTGGGTTAAAGCAAAGCAGGGAGAACTCTCTACATGTTTCAGACGCTGTCTTATAACATTCTGAGCTTTAGGGTTGGGGGAAGGTGGCAGTCTACCAAGTAACACATTCCAAAAGCTTTGGAACACTTAGGCCAGACACAGAGGTTGGCAATCAGTGGCATCAAGGGCACTAAAGATAGCCCAAGGTGATTTGGGCTTTCATTCTGCAACATTCCATCTCTCCAAGTTCTAGTCAATCAATCTGCAGAATCTTCCATGCAGTCATGGCTTCTTTAGAGAACTTCAGGTCCCAGCTTCCTTCCTGATGTTTAGACTGTCACCTGGATTCTCCAAAGTACAAGATTATCCTGGGGGCTGACTAGCAACAAGCTTTTCCCCTTAGAAGGACAGGAGCGCAGGGGAGATTATGATCAATAGGACACTTCTGACTTTATACATGGGGACTTTGTTGTTGTTGTTAGGTGCTGTCAATTCTGACTCACAGCGACTCTCATAGGATCTTCAATGGCTGACTGTTTTGGGATTGCCTTGGGAGTGGGTTGCCACGTCCTTCTCCCATTTTGCGGTGCTGGGAATTGAACTCGGGACCTCAGAGACTGCAGAACAGCGCTCTACCAACTGAGCTAAATCCCAGCCTTTAGAGGAGGATAATGCTGTGTTCAGACCCAGAAGTACACAGTCCTGCTGAGGACAGCAGGGAAAACACCTGGTAGGGAGGACCCCTGCCATGCCACTGTTTTCCACTCCCCATGCCCCCAAGCCTGCTGCCTCCTGCAGTTCCCTTTGTCTGAATTGCCAGGCAGTTTTGGTCATTTTTCCAAAATACCTGCACCTTGTGCATACCCACTGTGGCTTCCCTTGGCCAGAGGGAAGCCTAAGTAAGTGCTCAGGGTTTATGGTTCCCAGTGCCCCATATCTCTTACTGATCACCTCTCCTTGGAAGGGAAACGCTGTGGTCAGCCCAGGAGTCAGACCAGGAATGGAAATGAGTATACTTGGGGTGCGGGAGAAGGGCCTGGCAATCCACTCCCAAGGCAATCCCGAAACAGTCAGCCATTGAAAACCCTATGAGGGTCGCTATGAGTTGGATTCTGACTCCACGGCACCTAACAACAACAACAACAACATACTTGGGGTGCAGCACATCGGCGGCGGGGACTATGCACTGGATAGAGCAGTCCCACCACTGGCGTTCAGATTCTAACTTTAAAGCTACATCATGCTGACCAGACATGCCTGTGGACCCAGCTGAAGCTTAGATCACCTGTGAGCTCTGGGCTTCTTTCCCTAGGTGAGCTGGGATTACAGGTGTGTGCCATTGTACCCAGCTCCTACTTATTTCTTAAAGGAATAGACGGTATATTGTCTTAACTGTTCCAGTGGCCAGGAGTTTACATGGTGTACTCATTGCTGGCTGGGATTTAGCTCAGTTGGTAGAGCACCACTCTGCAGTCTCTGAGGTCCTGAGTTTGATTCCCAGCACCACAAAAATGGGAGAAGGATGTGGCAACTCACTCCCAAGGCAATCCCAAAACAATCTGCCATTGAAAACCCTATGAGGGTCACTATGAGTCAGACACAACTTGACGGCACCGAACAACAACAACAACTCATCGCTGAGTATGTATGCTTCTGTTTTTTTCTTTCCTCTTATGTTATTTCCTATACACTTTCTCAAGACTTTCATGTGTTTCTACTAATGTAGAATAGCTTATTGTTGTTGTTGTTGTTAGGTGCCATCGAGTTGGTGTCCAACTCAGCGACCCTACATACAACAGGAGAAATAGTATTGTTAGTTCTTCACTGCTATTCATAGAGTTTTCAATGGCTGATTATTTCTTGGGAGTGGGTTGCCAGGTCCTTCTCCCAAGTCTACAGCAAGTGGTGTTCCCAGGCAGTCTCCCATCCAAGTACTAACCAGGCCTGACCCTGCTTAGCTTCTGAGATCTGATGGGATTGGATGCCACAGTGGTACAGCTGCAGGTTTTAGAATAGCTTGTTTATGTTGTTGTTAGGTGCCGTGGAGTAGTGTCCGACTCATAGCAACACTCATAGGGTTTTCTATGGCAGATTGTTTCGGGATTGCCTTGAGAGCAGGTTGCCACGTCCTTCTCCCATTTTTGTGGTGCTGGGAATCAAACTCAGGACCTGAGACTGCAGAGCGGCTCTCTACTAACTGAGCTAAATCCCAGCCCCCCTTAGAATAGCTTAGCCTTCCCCAAATACTTGGATTTGGAGGCCCCACATGTGATTTTATTTCCTATTGTGTATAATAAAATTTGTGGAGCTTATTGAGTGCTTACAGGACAGTATACATCCTTGTATATGTTTACTTCTTATAGCAACTCTATAGGGTAGTACTATTCATGTTCCCTGTTACAAGCAGGGGTCCCAAGGCTCACAGAGCTCCCATGCCTTGTCTGAGGCTTCCAACTGGACATGCCATTGAGCTCTCTCTAAAGTCAATGCTTGAAACCATCACTTCCCTGCCTTTTCTTCCTCTGAGGTCCTTGTTGTGGGCAGAATCGCCAGTTAGAGACAGTCCCGCCCCTTCCTTCCGTCATGGTGGTTTGAGGTCCTCCGCTATAGTAAAGTAGACAGCAGTGGCCTGGCCAGCCAACTCCTGGGGAGGTTTGTGATCACCTGCGCCACCACAGGGCAGGCTTCCTCCCAGGAGGCCATGTGGATGGACACTTGCACCTCCCGGCTTCATTGTCCTTGCTGAGCCGCAGCCTGCCACTTCTGACCGTGATGACTATGGATGCCTTCCCCTGAGACCTTCATCTCCAGTTTTCAGAGGCATATGTCATCCCAAAATCACTTCCTAGCTTTGCCTTTTAGCTCTTTGCACGTTGGCATCTAGGTTACCTGTGTCTTGAGTCTTCTGCAGCAATGAATATCACAACGGCATTGATCCTACCAATCGACCAGGACAGTGGTTTTCAAACTGTTCCAAGGAGCCCATCGGGTTCTCCGTGGTATGTTAGGGGCAGCCCCTAGGGCCAATAGGACCTGTAAGTTCTTATCTCTATATTGTATATGTATGTAAAATGAGAGGGATAAGGATTTATCCTACTTAGCTGCCTTTGTATTGACTTGAGTTGTTTGGCATGTGGGTTTTCACTCAGTTGGTAAAGTAGTTATTGTATGCCCTCTGAGGCCCTGGGTTCGAACCCCAGCACTACAAAAATGGGAGAAGGACCTGGCAGCCCACTCCTGAAAAAACAATCAGCTATTGGAAACCCTGTGACTAGCAGAGAAGAACTGACAGCGAGCCGGGCATGGCAGGGTGTTGGGAAGTGTTTCGTTCTGCTGTACATAGAGTAGCTATGAGTCAGACTGGACTTGATGGCACCCAACAACAGAAAAAAATACACTCATTTCACTGACAAAGGTTTTTTTTTTCTTCTAGTTTTTTATAGTCAGATCCTCCCATGGCTAAGTACATCCATTCTCTGTTTAGTTCTGTAACTCATCTCAAAGGTTACTCAAAAAGACTCCTTTTTTATGAGGTTCTATGAGGTTGGCTATGTAATTATGCTTTGATTTATTGCTAAAATTATCACAATGATTTGAGAATGTGCACATTGCACAGCTCTCTCTTTATTTCTTGGGTCTTTCTTTGTATCCTGATGCCTATATATATTTCAGCTGGTTTTTCTCTTATGTTATGGAATTTTGGAGCTGAAGGGAACGTTCTCCCCAGTGCCCTCCAAACCTAGTCAACACAGCAGGAATAGCATTTCATTGTGTGTTTCAGAGAATATAAATTCACTATTGTTAATTTTGTCACTTGCATAACTTTTAATTAGTGTTTTATTATTGTTACCTTTGTTGACCTCTTCATACTATATGTGCGAACATCTTTTTTTTTTTCCTGTTTTTGTTTTTGTTTTTGTTTTGAGACAGGGTCTCACTAAGTTACACAGGCTGCTTCTGGCCTTGAACTCAAGATCCTCCTGTCTCAGCCTCCTGTGTCACTAAGATTGGCAACATGTGCCACTGCAACCAACATTAACATCTATTTTAAAACGTAGATATGATTCAATGTCTGCATTATATTAGCAGATATCTTCTGACTTTTGAACTGTCTCTCTGATTGTAATCTTTAGTAATTTTTGTTTTAAGTGACCACTTAAAACAAAAACACTTGTTTTGTATTTTTATTTTTAACTAGCTTTCCCTATGTAGGGAAATTTGGTGTGCTATTAGATTTCATTTGTATTTTCCTCCATTCTATACTTCCCTTATTTTTTCAATGTTATATTTCTCCTATGGTGGATTAGGTACTCTTTTTGTTGTCCTAAGTGTGGTCAAGAATGAAATCTTATCTAAACGACCTGAGGATAAAAACCATTTCTACCATTCTTCTTGATATTTATAGATGCCCTTTCTGGATGAGAGAGAATCTTTTGTCTTTCTTTGAGTTCAACTCCCTCCCTCCAGCCTCCCGCCTCCTGCCTCCCAGTCCTCGTTCTATCCTATTCTCTAGAAATGGCATTCAGCAACCTGCCCCTGCCCCTGTATCGTTGCATCTAATAACTAAGAGACAGTTTCCTCCCTCGTGTATCTTCTCTTTAGCGGACTTGAAGATTTTTCTTTTTCAGTGGCTCTGTCTTCATCTCCTGTTCCTTTCTTCTCATGCTCTAGACCTTTGGGCTTTGGTTGATCTTCTGTTTAACACCACTGGACTTTTCTCAAACTTTGCTTCTTCTTCCAAACAAAGTAAAGGCAGGAAAATGAATCTTTGTGAAAGTTACTTTTCCGATGTGGTCTGAAGATCGTGCTCCATTTAGCACAGCGTGAGTGGGAGAAAGGGAGAAGCAACGGCCACGTTTGCTACCTGCTACTGCTGTGCTTTCTCCCTGGTGCTTCTCTTACCCTGTGCCCACAGCCACGTGGAGTGACACTCAGCCTTCAGGCAGGATTGCTCCTTTTTGTTGCCTTCAGTGCTATTTCCTTGTCTCAGTAATTATAAAGGAAAAGAAAATGACTGATACATCAGTTGCAGATTTCATTGGCTGCTTTTCTCAGGAGACTCCCATAACAGTGGCTTGTTGTGGTTGTTGTTAGGTGTCATTGAGTCGGTATCCAACTCACAGCAACCCGCATAGGGTTTTCAATGGCTGACTATTTCAGGATTGCCTTGGGAGTGGATTGCCAGGTCCTTCTCCCAGTTTTGTGGTGCTGGGAATTGAACTCAGGACCTCAGAGATTACAGCACAGCGCTTTATCAACTGAGCTAAATCCCAGCCCCAACAGTGTCTTAGACACCCAGAAATGTGCTCTTTCCACATAGCAAGTATAGAGGTTGATGTCCAGGGCTGGTACAACACTCCTACAAGGCCTTCAGCGTCCCAGACCTTCTGCCTTCAAGTTCTGGCCAACTTAGTGGTGGTCCTCTCTCTTATGTTCACAGAATAGTTCTGGGAGCTCCAGGAATCCTGACCACCTTCAAAACAAATAGGAAGATGGAAGGAAGAGACAAAGGGTACATGCCAGCCAAGTGGGTCCCTTAGAAAGAATTGTTTGAGTCTCCAACTTCTACTTACGTCTCATTGACCAGAACCATGTCACATTGTCCCTCACCCCACATCTGCATGAGAGTTCATCATTACCATGGACACAATCAGGGTCACCTGACCCAATACTGGGCAATATTGTGTAGTAACAGTGTTGTGTAGGCAACTAACAATGTGCCTCCCATAAAGAGTAATTGTGTGGGAGTCATTCCTTCTGGGACTATTTTGGAAGGTGTTCTTTTTTTAAAAGGGTAAATAAGTACTTATTGCCTGCAGCCATACCACCCTGGCATCCCGTCCTGTCAGAACTCACAAGTTAAGCAGGGTTGGGTCTGGTTAGTCCTTGGATGGGAGATTGACTGGGAATACCAGGTGCTGTAGGCTTGGGAGAAGGACCTGGCAGCCCACTCACAAAACAGCCATTGAAAGCCCTATAAATAACAGAAAACACTGACAGTAGTGCTGGGCATGGCACAGTGTCAGGTAGTGTTTTGTCTGTTGTACATAGGGTAGTTAGGAGTTGGACCTGACTTGACAGTACCTAACAACAACAACAAGTATTATTCTTTGTTGTTGTTGTTAGGTGCCATCGTCAGTTCCAATTCATAATGACCCTACGTATAACAGACAAAACACCTGTGATGACACTGTGCCCTGCCTGGCACTATGTCAGTGCTTCTCTGCTATTCATAGGGTTTTCAATGGCTGATTGTTTTGCCAGTGGGCTGCCACGTCCTTCTCCCAAGCCAACAGCTTGGTTTTATTTATTAATTTATTTATTTATTTTGGTTGCAGGGAGTGAGATGCCAGGTCCTTCTCCCAATTTATTATTCTTTAAATTGCATAAAAATAAAAACTTTGCATAGATGATAGGTATCACAATAAACAGAAAATTAAGGAAGTTCACCCATTCTTTTTCTGTTACTCATAGTAACACAAACCATTTCTAATAGCATTCCTCCTCCACTAGATTATGATCTCGAGAAGGGCAGGGGCCATTTTTGGCTACCATTCCCCACTCTGGCTTCTCCCCACAACCATCCCTTGGCAAGGGTGGGTCGCCAACCAGACTTCTCATCTTGTATCCCAATAACAAGCAGTCTAGCCTGCTGGCCTTACCCACACAGTTATGTTTGAGCCAAGTGGGGAAAAACCCAGAGACCAGCCCTGGCCCATTGAACCCCAAGATATCCTGTACCATAGAGAGAACCTGGGGCTATCTAGGAATGAAAGGGCCTTTCAGCACCCCAGAGCTCAGTCTCTGGATACAGAGACTGAGTCACAAGGGACCCCCTTGTGCCTGTTATATATATATATATATATATATATATATATATATACACATATATATGTTGTTTTTATATATATGTTGTTTTTATATATATGTTGATATATGTTGTATATATGTTGTATATATATATTGTTGTTGTTGTTGTTAGGTGCCGTCGAGTTGGTATCTGACTCATAGCGACCCTCATAGGGTTTTCAATGGCTGGCTGTTTCGGGATTGCCTTGGGAGTGGATTGCCAGGTCCTTCTCCCATTTTTGCAGTGCTAGGAATCGAACTCGGGACCTCAGAGACTACAGTGCAGCGCTCTACCAACTGAGCTAAATCCCAGCCCATATATATATATGTATATATATATACATATGTATATATATGTATATATATGTATATGTATATACATATACATATGTGTGTATATATATGTGTGTATATATATATATATACATATATATATATATATATATATATATATTCCACATCAAGTTTGGGTAAAGGGCATCTAGGTGCCCACCCCAGGGATACTGAGGCCATTAGCAGAATAGCCATGCAGCCATGCAAGATGGGGTTCAGATACTGGTGGAGATGGGGCTTCCCCAGAGGCCCAGGAGAAGTTTGAGCCCACAGAGGTCTGGCTTTTCTCCCTGGCAGCGCTGAGCACATTCAGATCTTTTGCCCATGATCTTCCGGCTCCTCAACAGAGAGAGAGAGGTGCCTTCAGGTTCCTCTGAATCCTTTGTGTCCAGCACAGAGCAAGACCAAGGGTATAACCAGGAAATGGGAGGCACGGCTAAGCCAATGGGTCCTCCAGCTCAGACTCAGGCGCCTCTTTAAGAAGTCTCTTCTCCCCTGGCACATCTGTCATTATCTCTGTGCTCCTCACTGTGGGTCCACACAGTCTTGTGCTGTGTTTTAGAAATTTATAGGCTGACTCTTCCTGGAATGTCCTTCCCTCTTCATTTGCCTGTCAGTTTATTTCAGCACCTGAGGGATTACTAAATACTATATTCTTACTGGAACCAAAAGCCACCTCCTCCAGAAAGCCTTCTGATCTTCCTCTTTAGGGATTCCACTCCCTCATGGCCGCTCCACCTAGGCGAACCTCTCTGCTTCTAGACCAAGATGGCCCCGTGAGCACAGGAACCAGTCATCTCTCTGTGGCCACCATGTGGCAGTGCTTGGCGATGGACTCGCTCAGGTCAACCCATGTAGAAGGGCCTCTCTTCAGGAAGAGACCCATCTTTGGGGCAGCCAGTCCTGGTTGGGATCATGGTTGTACACTTAGTGGCTTGGCCACGTTCCTTTCTCACGATGAGCTTGCCACTCAGTAAAATGGCCCACTGAACATAGAAAGGAGGTTCTAAACTATTTGGCTGAGTCGCCAGGATAGTCGTGATCCCTCAGCCCCAGGGGGAGTGAGGCAGGACAGGCCTCTTACTATCTGCTGCCTCAACCTAGGTGGTCCAGATTCCTCTGCTAGTGTGGGAGAGGAACCTGCAATGAGGTTTGCCTTCTCCACCCTGCCCTAGTTTCCTCCTTCCCCACCACCAAGCCACCCAGAAAACAGACTAAACAGAAACTAAATACTGGTGTTTTATGTTGTTGTTGTTAGGTGCCTTCAAGTCAGTACCGGACTCATAGCGACCCTCATAGGGTTTTCAATGGCTGACTGTTTCGGGATTGCCTTGGTTGTGGATTGCCAGGCCCTTCTCCCATTTTTGTGGTGCTGGGAATTGAACTCGGGACCTCAGAGACTGTAGCACAGCGCTCTACCCACTGAGCTAAATCCCAGCTTGGTGTTTTATGTAGGGCATACAAACCCAAGGCGTTAGGAGGGAGCAAAAGGAAGCATGGCAGGAAAGAATGGGAAGTAATGCAGGCGATGCCTTTCCAAACTGGGCACAGCTTCATGACAAACCTTGAAGAGGCCCAGCAGGTGCATCCACGGTCTCCTGAGCAGGGAGCTCCACATAGGCTCTACTGTTGGGGAGAAATGATGCCATTCAGCAATTTGTAGAAGGGAGAGAAAGTGGCAGGATTTGTCTGCCTGACTGTCTTCTATCTCCCTTTCCCGCTAGTCAGATTGCGAGTATTAACTCCCCCACAAGTCTAGGTTGCTGTGGCTACATGGGATGCATTTCATCCAAGTCTGGTAGGAAGACGCAGACACGCTGGGCCTGTGGATGATCAGTGCCAGGGAGAGTGTGATGCAGTATGTGGCATGTCCCGTGCAGTTCAGTATGTTTTTCTCATTTTCCAGAAGATGAAATAAAATATAGTGTTGAAAGACCTTTCCAAAGGTCACACAGCTAGTGAGGGGAAAGCTCAAGATATGAATACAGTCTTGTTCTGGAGGACCAAGGTGAAGAACTGGGTTTCTATGTAGCATGTGAAGGAGTACCTAAAGGGTTCTAGGCTGGAGAGTACCATAAGATAAAGAACTCTTTTTTCTTCCCTCTGGTACTGGGGTTTGAACTAGAGCTTTCTGCTGGCATACACACTCCATCACTGAGCTGCACCCTCAGCCCCTTTTTTATTTTGAGACAGGGTCTCGCTACATTGTACAGGCTGCCTGTGGCCTCAAACCTGCGATCCTCCTGCCTCGGCCTCCCAAAAGGGTAAAGATCTTTTTAATAAAGCTCTGGAGCTCTTTCCCTATCTTCCTGTGTGGCTGAATGACAGAAGTAGGTGGCACCAGAGAGGTGAGGGGATTGAGACGGTTTTTAATGGCTTTGGCGAGCTGCTCACGGAATCCAAAGCTTCATTTGGACTTAGACACCGCCTCCTACACTTCCTCTGTCTTCATCTAAACCTTCACCTACCAAGCAGACAAACTGGTCAGAGGCAGCAGGGTCTGGGTAAAGAAGCCAAAATGAGAGGAAAGGAGATTGAGCTAAAGGCCAGGAGCCAAAGGATCATCCACCTGTCCACAGTAGGCCTGAGGCTCAGGGATCCTGGCATCTGTTGATGAATCCTTCGGTGTTGCCTGAGAAGGTCAGATCACATGAACTGTCGGCTACATGGATCACATCTATGGGGTTGATGTCTGGTGTGTCTCCACATATTCAGCCAAGCTCATCAGAATGGAAGAAAGACCATGCACAGCCTTCCCAATGCAGCCGTAGGACTTGCCACCTGTGTGTCTGTGCTGGTGCCCCAAAACGTGGGAAGCACTTGGTATAAGCTTTTCCACAGTTATTTTACTGGCAGAAGTAAGGCCTCGAAACTAAGGATGCCTAGAATTCTAGGTGCGCCTTCCTGGGCCTTGGAGTTGTCTGCTGTCTGTGGAGCAGGGCCGGGTTGCTCAGGTAGGGAGTCTGGGGAGTCGGATTGGCTTAGAAAAGAGTCCTGGGATTGTAAATCCAGATATGACTGGGACCCAGCTGGGGACATCCCAAGGTCATAGAGGTCTGGGG